>JABFEA020000010.1:21225818-21237267 GCA_019775915.2 Cyphomyrus plagiostoma | reverse complement strand
AATCATTTTTGTGGCCCTACGCTGCACCTTTTCTAAGGCTGCAATGTCCTTTTTAAGATATGGTGACCAAACCTGCATGCAATATTCTAGGTGAGGTCTCACTAAGGAATTGTATAATCTTAGCAAAATGGTTACAGAAGATGGATGGATGGATTCTTAGATGTATTGATGAACGAACATCCCTTAAAAGACTCAGAAGATAAAGAGCCCCCCCCCTCCCCTGCAGGTTGTGGGGGAGCGGATGGGTGAGTCACGCTGACGGCGCTAATTATTTAGCCTTTTATCCCTGCCAAACACCCCCCTCCTGCATCTGATTCAGGAAATTAACTGCTTTACAATTTTAGTTCAGCGTTCTAAAAATTCGTGACAGGGTGGGTGGCCACCTTAATCACCCGCATGGATGTTTGAGCTGACTGGCAATGACCCAGGAATGCTGCTTAGCCTTAAATGAGACACAAAGCTGCACTGTCTCTCTGATAAAGTTTAAACTGGGACATGGCAGGGATTCTGTGGGCAGTGAGACACTGACCCCAGGCACCAGCAAGGGTCTGACAGCCTCGATCTGCCTTTCTGGGTAACGGGCACGACGGGTAACGGGCACGACGGGAGGCAGGAACGTGGTCATTTGTAAGAGCGCTCATTCCGCCATGTGCTGAACATGGGCCCCCGACTCTCAAGACTGCAGCATCTTTAATTGTTCGGAGGAATGGAGACTCGCCACAATTATCCAGCATTACGGCTGCCTCCAAACTCATTTCACCCGCCTCATTAGGGATCCGGAATCCACTCAACACAAATTCCACTTCTGTACCCTCCGGCAAAAAAACATATTTTTTAACATTAATAAGATAAGAGATTAAAGAGTCTCCAGAAGAAATTAGATTCGACTGCATGTGTTGTTTGGCTATAAGCCGCCCTCTGATAAAGGAGGGCCCTTAACGGGCTGGGAATCCAGGTTTCCATGTCACTCCATAATGACGTTTCTGCTCCCGTTCCCTGCTTCACACCGAGGTGAACCTCTCAATATGGGCCTCCATCTTCTATTCACATCTTCTGCACCATCAGCAGGTTTCTGCAGACTGCCCTCCATCCAGTACTCAGATCTATGGTTGATCTCTGAGTCAGGAACACTGAGCTTTCTAACACCCAAACAAAAGAAGAAATTAAAAGAAAAACACACACCACATGCTCAATTCAGAGATTCCTTCACTTACTGTTAAATTCCCAAAATAATGACAATCAAACAATGAGAAATTTCCATATTTCTGTATACACATTAATGCCAATGCACTGACATTATGCTTCTGCGTAATAAGCTGAAGTCAACTGACAGCAATGTTCTGGAAAGTTCCACACAGGCTGAGGTAACCGGTAACAGTATGCTATGATGGAACAAGCCTCCACCCCTATCCCACAACTCCCTGGGCTGAACTTATTGCATTTGTGTCGCGAGGCAAGCGGATGTTGCTTCATATGCGAGTTTTCTATGTTCCTTTCGGAACCCTGAGCTGGTGCGGCCATCGCATGGCAGCGCCCTGCAGCTAACTGCTTGGGTAAGAGTGAACTGGGTGCGGCCATGTCAATTTCTCTCAGCAGACAAGGAGGATAAAGCTGATAAATTTACCTTACTGTGTCACCACACAGCCGCTCCGCCCCAAAACCCCAGTGCGCCTGGGCAGTTCTTGCCGAGCCTAGCTGTGGGCTGCCTGGTACCTCCCTAACAAGCTGTTTAACACAGGGGCACTTTCACACTGCTCCTCATACACAAGCGTCACTCTGCTCCTCTGTATCAAAGCCCTGGGTGTCCGCGGTGTCAAAATCACAGCCGTGTCTCACTGCGTCAGAGTGTAACGCCATTATGGACGAAACAGCGGCGGCCCACAGTGCTGGGGGTGTCTGCATGAGGCCAAAGCCCCACCCACTACATGCCGTTAGAAGCGGATGGCTGCGGTAACCAATGCCGTCCCTCTGCTGCCCCAGTCACAGGTTACCCAGACACAGCCGTCGTCGTACTTTCCTTAATTACAAAACATCTGTTTCGCATTCACCACCCTCCCCCCCCACCCTGAAGAAGATCCCCCCCCAAGCAAACGGGGCATTGTCGTCTGTTAGTTGTGGCTCGCCTATGTCTCTGTCCCCGCCATACTTGCGACCGACCATCTGCAGTGATGTGGGAGGACAGGGCAGCCTGGCAGTGAGTCAAACGTGGGGGGGGGGGCAGAAAAGTGGGCTAAGCGGCTGACGACGGCTGCGTAAGAGTGTCTGCTGCGTGCTGATGAAGGACCCATCGACGGCGTCCAAAACAAGAAACCCACATGTGTCCAGACAGCGCAGCGTGAGCCCTGGGTGACGCGGAGGAGAGATTCCATGGGGGCGGCAGTAAACTAGCAGGCCATGTGAGCAAAGCATTGATTCTCAGTAACAACCTTGTCCCCCATCACACGGGGGATGAAACTCCGGCTGGGGGAGGCGGCTCATGTTGGCAGCCATGACACTTTGATCAGGTGACCCGCAATCCCATCGTCTCATCCGAGGCTTGAGCAGACAGTAAACCCACAACCTCCTGTGGGCTTTTTCCACCATATAAGTGGGATTAGAGGAAATTAATAGCCCCCCCGTAGATGTCCGAACGCCAATTTCCATCAGATTTAATGAAGTACCCCGGGGGAGGAAGCCCGTTTGGTGGGCCTCTCAGAGTGGGTGCTCCGGCTGAGACGTAACCCCGATACACGGTGTGTGATTAAGGAGTGTTTCAGAGTCCACTTAGGCAATCACATCAGGCGTGGAGCCCTGGAGGTAACATCAGGCCTAACTGCTCAGCGAAGCCTTCGGACGGATTCATGGAAAAACACCTCGCAACTAAAGTCAAAGTAAATCAACGGCAGCTTCAGCGCCTGAAATACCCAGAATTCCGGTAATTGGGCTTCACACTGAAATGCGAATGGCACCTTCAGATTAAAGTGAGGAATCTCCCTGAACGCTGCAGAATACCGGCACCGAGCATTTACCAGAAGAAGGAAGGAGCTTCTGGAAGTTTGCAGAGACGAAAGCGACCACCATAAGATCCTCGGAATCTGCTTAGGTGTCTTTTTCCTCCATTTTAGCTCACATTCCAAAAATCAATTTTTAATCAGAAGTGACAAATGGGGCCTGCAATAAGTTGCCCTGGCGAAGCTCATGGATGAGAACAAACGGAATGCTTCCGATCGTCTTCAGGGGCCAGGCATGAACATACGGACACACGAGGAACACATATGAGCCCCATTAGGCTCGTGGACAGACTACCTTAGGAACCAAATGTTCATGTGGGACAGTTACGGAGCTACAGTATACGGTAACAGACGCGATGACGTACCTCTAACTATTTAGTAATGACACAGACACTGGCCTAGCCATCTCTGCTCTTCTGCCTCTTTTACTGAATCTATAGCCACATAAAGTGCTAATTTCATATGCCTTTAATCCCCCGTTTATCCTGATGCTAACTGGCGCACTAACCTGTGCCTGGGCCAGCTTCCCTGCGGCAAGCAGCCTGTCTGATGGGTGACAGGCAATGCCATGTGCAGGTCAACAAGGCAAATGATCAAATCTGGCAGCCAAAAAGAAAACAGAGCTACAAAGAACCAGGGAAAGGGGGGAGGTGGACGTGCGATGAACTGAGGAGAGCGCCACCCACAGGCGAGTCCATATATCACACTCCAGAGATGGCGGCGGCATTTCCTCTATTTATTGTAGTTCCCATCAATGTTTTCCAATTTTAATTACAGATGCAGCAGATCATTGAGATGTCAGGGCACATGCAGCAAACGCTCCTTGATATTAAAAGCCTGGCTTCTCTGACTCCTGCTGCAGCCCCCCGGTGTCACCAAAGTCCGTCGTTCACTCCAGCAATCAAAACGTTTAATATTAACGGCACTCGTTTTTTTTTTAATAACCACACAATACATTTAATTTATTCATCCTAGCTTGTTAATAAGCAATTATCAAATTCGCTTAATTTCGCCCTGTGGGTGTTTGCCCTTCCCGACGCAGAGGGCCCTCCAGGCTGCGCTGTTAACCCTTACCACCTCTCATTTCAGGGGAGGGCCACTACATTGACCCAAGGCCACACCCCCATGCTAAACAGAGCCAGTGTGGGGCCCCCTGTTGGCCAAAAGCAGTCAGTACACTAAATATGAAATACTTTATTTAGCAGATGTTGAAGCAGCACTGCCAGAACCAGTTAGCTAGGTACAATCTTCCGACTGCATTTGCTAGCATTTTTTTTTTAAAACATCAGAGGTGGGGGGGGGGGGCGAGCAGAAACAGCAAACTTGCCCTTGACTATGCTCTCTACAGACAGGGGTACCCAGAATTACAACCAGCCCCCGGCAGCACCCCTCCCTTGCTGTATTCAGCTTACAGGAAGCCACCATACCACGCAGTGATCGGTAGTCAGACTCCCATGCAGTAACACATTTGTCGGTACCAACGGATTCGGTAACACGGATGAAACCTCAATGCATGTAAACATGGTTTTTCACTGGGGCAATCAGCACGCTGCCTCGGGGAGGTGCTGTTGTTCACCGCGTCAGGCTAGGCAGTCAGTCACCTGACCGTGGGTCCCACCGTAATGTACAGAATTAATGTTACGTTCTTGGTGCTTGGTATTTCAGATCCTTTCAGATGATGCATGTGTCAGATGTTTCTAATATATGGATTACCACTTAAATGAAAATCCATGTGATTAACATAAAGCACCAGCAATAAGAGATTATAAAACGGCACATGCAGAATCACAACCTGGGCTCAGTCTGGGGCTCCGTGTTTGGGAGTCCATGTCACATGTGAACCTGTGTCTCATCTGTACTGTGCGGCGTTCATGACCGAAACCCACACAATGACCTGCTCTGCTACAGACGCTCTCTGGGTGGTCAAGACAGCCAAGTGTGAAGAATTCAGCAGCTTCCTTTACGACAGACAGACAGACAGACAGACAGACAGACAGAGACAGACAGACAGACAGACAGACAGACAGACACAGACAGACAGACAGACAGACACAGACAGACAGACACAGACAGACAGACAGACAGACACACAGACAGACAGACAGAGACAGACAGACAGAGACAGACAGACAGACAGACAGACAGACAGAGACAGACAGACAGACAGAGACAGACAGACAGACAGACAGACACAGACAGACAGACAGACAGACAGACACAGACAGACAGACAGACAGACACAGACAGACAGACAGACAGACAGACACAGACAGACAGACACACAGACAGACAGTACTTTATTAATCCCTTGGGAAGGTTCCTCCGGGAAATTTAGTTCCAGCAGCATGTGCACCGACACATCACACTTATAAAAGTTTATACAGTTACAGTTTTACCAGCAGAAAATTCTGGAAACAATCTCGGTGCATCATCAAGCCATGCCGGCAACCATTCAGTTATTTCTCTGAACAGCCCAAACATCTGCACTTATGCAAACCACAATAAAGGGATAAACATTGGACCATGGTCCCGGCCTGAAGAGCGATTAATGCCTGAGCTATCATCTCCGCTGTAGCAAAGATTGGACTGTAAATTTACAAAGTACAGTTTGAGCCCTCGGCATGAACACGCAGCGAATAGGCGACCCTGAGGCAGACAGAAATATAGCCGCCCACGCCCTCCAGGGGGCGTCAGAGGCCCCTAAATATCTTTATGAATAACACAAAGCCAGGCAGGCAGGTTTCTGTGTCAGTCCCTGTGAGGAAACCGTTTCCTGAAACAGAGTTGTCCACTCCCTCCTTACCAGGCCGGCCAACTGCCAGCCAAGGTGCATGGCACTCGCTGCCGCATTTTCACAAACTCCACTGGTGTGTTGGCCCGGCCCGGCTGGTTCAGGGGGCCCACACCTCCTTAAAAAGGCAATAAATCAAGCGGGAGCCCGAATGCAGGCAGGAAATTGGCCAATTACAGAGGCCTGGGACGCACATGCTGGGTGGACAGCTTCGCAAACCAGTGCCAATTTCTGCACCAAGCTGCGTTTGGGAGGAGAAGCTGGTGGGGCCCAACGCATCCATCCGGCAGCTTCTGGAGGGAGCCGGCATTGCACAGCAGCCCACTTAGCAGTGCTGAAACAGCCCACACAGCATCTTCACAGCATGACCTTTGACCTCCTGTCCTCCCAAGAAATGCATGGGTAATGGCTACCGCTGATAACAGCAGTTTACATTTCTACACACTGGAGCGTCGTGCCGCATCGCACGTCGCCGTTTACTCCCAGATGCCATATGCGTGTCCCTCGGGCATGTTTACGTGGCCCCTCCGGTGGCTTCTCACACATCGGAAGCATTATCACGCGTTCGGAGACGCCCGCGAGGAGTAGGAACCGCACCACTCGAGAGCCGGCTACAGGTGCAGCAACAGCTGCTCGCAATCTGTCCACACGGAGGTTTTATCCAGAAGACATTAATCTGTGCCTCTTTTCCAGCGTGGGGAACATCATGTTCATCGCTGTTCACAAGATTATCAATCTCAGCATAATAACCAGAAAAGAATAACCCGCGTCATCGTCAATCTGTCTCCCCCTGCATCGCTTGCATAATTATTTACGCTTTTTCTGTTCTGCTTCACTCATTTGACAGGAAGATGCTTGGAAAGCTGCCTATTTCTCCTGTATGCTCACCGATCTGGACGAGCTGAGGCCTGCTAACAAACAGCCTCGTACTCGGAGGAATCGCTTGTATTATTACACACACACATGCAGGTTTGCCTTAGCAGAGTCATATTTAAAAATATCTCAGACGTACATTAGGCTTCAAAAGTTCAAAGACACAGACACTGGTCAATGCTATGACAGAGGTCACGTGACTTCGTTCCTGATGTAAACTTCCATGGCACATGCCGTGAGCACCCCCACCCCCACCCCCCATCAGGGAATGATATCTGTCAGGAATATAAAGATAAAGTGAGATTTGCATGATGGGGTCCGTAGCTCTCAGCAGGCGGTGTACCTGGCTGGCTGATAACCTCGTCGGGCCCCTGGGGGCCCTCGCAGACTCCCTGCCTCCTGTCTGATTGCATACTGCTAAGCCGTGTGGCCTCGAAATCCGCAGCGGTAATCCGCCCGGTCTCCGGAGGGCCCCGTCCCTGCCGCCGCTTGGCTTGGCGCACACTCCCCCCACCCATATGAATGCTGCATCAGGTGCCGCCGTACAGCTCCACGGTTTTGGTGATGGGGCCCCTGAACCGGGAGCAGCCCTCACGGACAAACTTGGGCCCCCCTAGCACCACCCCCACTATCTGGAAGCATACACTCGGTGGCATGAACAGCACCACTTAAATGTGGGGAGGTGTCAGAAGATCTTTAAACATAGTCATACACAGGCGCTGCATTTAAACCATTAAGCTTGACCAAAAGGTATAAATAACGCACCCATTCAAACTGCCATGCCTTTACGCAGCCATGCAGCTTCTCCTGGATCCGTTTAAGCTTCCTGAAATATTAACGCCCCTTCATAATGAGCCTGATTGGATGAATCACTCGCCGTCCCCCAGGGCGCCCCACAATGGGATCCACAGGCATCCACAGTGGCCGTCTGATTAATAAAGATCAGCGCTTGAAAATCACATCTCTCTCGGCACCACAGAGCGTCTTTTTTTGGCGTTTTAGGGAGCGCAGAGATTCAACTGCAATCCTCCGCTAAGCATCATGGTCGAACATGCTGCAGTCTGATAGTTCCGCCATCCAATCAGATCTGCAGGTGAGAATGTCAGTGTGACAAGGTATGCTGGTCCTTCTTTTGCCACATGGGACAGTCATCCTCAAACACCACCCCCCCTCCTTCAGACACTTCCCACGTTTGGTTCTTCATCAACATTCCTCTCAGGTTCCCCCTACGGTCCTGCTTGCCTGGGAGAAACCAATCCCCAATCAATCTCCTGTCCTGAAGGTGTGAACTGACCCGAAGAGTCGATCGCTCGCCGCGCTTAAAGCTGCTTCACAGCTCTTACAGTATGACATTGTCCTTCTTCATAAGAGTTTCCATGGTCGGCTCCATTTAGAGCATATGATGGAGCAGCCAGACTGTGCAGAACTGTCAGCACCCATGGGCCCACATGTGAAGGCCATATTAAAACTGTCAATTCACTACCACTGCAAAGCTGAGTTTTACTGTATTAAACTATGCTATACTACACTATACTATAATATACCATACTATACTATCCCATGCCATTCCATATCGTACTATACTACACCGTACCATTCTATACTTCATAAACAGCTCACAACATTTTCCGGCTCGTACGGCTTCGTAACGACAACCACGGCGTCTCCATTAATAACCCTGCACCTCCCTCGCCCAGCTCTCCCTTAGTGAGAACTCGCGGTCACATACACAACATCGCTCACCACAAAAACACTCCCGCCATCCTCGAAACGGCACAAAGCACAAAGAGCTGCATGTTGAACATCTCGGGGCCTTTATCCATGACGGCCTCTCCGGCTTCCCAGCTCACGTCGCGCGGCGCCAGAGTCAGGTGCGAGCTTCACCTCGCTGGTGACGGGCTTACCCAAAATTCCCTGCCAAGTCCCGGCATCCACTACAGGGAAATTCGAAAGACAGCCGCTGCGTTGTGGAAGTGTCCGCAATATATTTCCGCGGCAACAGCAACACCAAGGACATACATCAGGTTTTCATAAACCAGAGAAAATAATTCTCACGTGCATGCACATTCAGGCATTACGTTTATTTTACTGGTTTGCAACATGCGGCCAGCAAAATCACAGAAGCCAAGTGTAGCTCAGTTTGGTAGTGTTAGTGTAAACAAGAGGAGTGTTTTCGGCAAAAAACATGGCGATAATATAGGTGGCAGGTTAGGATCAGGAAACCTAGACTAACCGCCTCAAAAACATGACGAGAAATAGTGACCAGTGACCAGTGACCAGTTCGGTTCACGCATCATAAATCAAAAAAATATAAACAATGATACCATTTATTCAGCATAGGCCATCATAATATGAAGAGTGCATGTGACCCAGTGTTAGACAGTAAGCTCATAAAACCAGCAGCTTACAGTTTAAGGGGGGAATAACCCACCAGGCAGGCAGTGGGTGGACACAGGGCTCCAAGCTGATTAAGGCAAGATTCCTAACGAAGGGGCGGGGGGCAGAAGGGCGCTCATAACCTCGCGGTTGCCTAGGAGCCCTTTTCGGCTGTCTTGCCTTCCGTCGGCTTCCTTCAGTTCACGCTCCATGACAGACACCTGGCATGACACATCCCATTTAGTTAGAGAGGCAGGAAGGCCTGACACCGGAGCCCAGCTGTCTCACCTTGGCCTGGATACCGCAATGTAGGAGCGCAGGCTTTACCCCCACCGCGGCGTGGACGCCAAAGCCCGGCTCCCCCCCACCGCAGCGTGGACGCCAAAGCCCGGCTCCCCCCCACCGCGGCGCGGACCCCAAAACCCCCAGATCTCTCCTGTCGCAGACTGGACCCCAGAGCCCAGCACGCTCTTGCTGCAGTCTGGACCCCAGCCAGAATCCCTTAGACAGTCACAAACACCATTGTGCTCCTCTCATCTATACATCACGCTGGACAGTAGACTACAGCCAAATAAAAGGGATAGAGCCGGTCTATTAACTACAATGGCATCCCATCTATAACAGTCAGCATTAATGGCCGAACCATCCCTTTAATTTTTCATCTACATTGAGGCCAATTAGAGGGCCGGAATGAGCGTTTGGAAGACTGCCCATTTTTTACCGTGCAGCCATAACTAATGGCTGCATAATACATCCCTGCTCTTCTCAGGACCAAACTAATGGCCCTCAACAACATAATTATTTTGGTTAATCTGGATTATTATATTTGTGCTCCTAACTAATTCTGACCATTTGTGGTGTGTCCGGGGCCTGGGACAGCATCCGCGTACGAGAGGTGGGGGGGCTTAGAGTTCCACTCAACTTAAAGCCTCCAACCAGATATCAAAGGGGCCAGCAGAACCATTTATATTTATCTGGCACCCCTGATATGATTTTATGCAAATGACATTTTACAGCATTAAAAAACCCGCTGTGGCCCTAGAAGAAGGTTACAGGAAATTTAACTATATAACTGCATACTTAAAATAAGTGGTGTCACAAACCACAACAGAGAAATTAAGGAATTCATTTATACCAATTAGTACTACCTGGTATCATGACTGAAATGTAAACTGCTGACTTATTATTCACACGTGCACATGCAGTTTTTCAGTAAAATCCCAGCAGAGGAAATGTTGCATATAGGATCATAACCTTTGGCCTTGTGACATGAGTGTTCAAACATGTACAGACATTAAATTCTTAATTCCTATATATGAATTATATATATAAATGTGGACATCTACATAAAATCACAGAGCCATCAAACACAAACAAGAACACAGTTTTTTTTTATATATAAAGAAAAAAAGCACCATCATTGCCAGATGCATAGTGTTGACTCAAAATTAGGAGACAGACAGGGTGAAGCTATGATGAATGACAGGGGCCAGGGGGGTCGGGGAGTGCATGTGTACAGCGGTCACACAGGTAGCAGGGGAGACCAAATATTCCTGAGGATATATGGGAGGGATGAGGCTCTCTCACACTCAGGTAGAGGTGGTGAGAGGACTGACTGACGGATGGCAGAGAAGCTGGGAGAAGACATTCAGGATGACTGGGAAGGGATGTTAGAACCGTAGGGGGCATTAAACAAAACACAGGTATGATGTTTCCTTCGTTCCTATGACAAGGGTGACAGTGAAAATGCAAGAAAGGAGGGCAAACCGGGCAGTTCGTATGCACGGCGGGAGCTGTGGAAGGCCGGGCGAAGAACAGCTGCGACCGCATCTGTGACCGGGCAGAGCCTGGCATTGCAACCAGCACAACGGGAGATGGAGAGGAACTCACAAGCAAGTCGGGGGAAGATTAAAGGGTAACTTGCAGAAACAGAGACGGCCAAACTGAAGGGAGGAACGGGACTCAGGAGGTCGGATGGAGGGATAGCGTCAATGGAGTGACGGGGGACGGGGAAGCAGCGGAAGGAGGAAGCAGTGACGGTACCCTGGGAAAGCAGGGAGGGATCCAATACCACAATGCCATTAACTAAGGACACCAATGACACAATTCAGGGCCTCTGTGTAAGAATCACATAACCAGATATCTCCTAGTTTCCTCAAACAGAGAAAGATCTTCCAGGAGCCTCAGAAGGTGAAGTCTGAGAGAAACCTGCCACCTCTCTTTGCTTCCAGCAGATGTGGTGAAGGCACCACATACCCCCCCACGTCAGGCCTCATCCCGCGCCGTGTCCAAGGGGAACCGCGTGGCGGGGGGGGGGGGGGGGGGGTGCCCCCAACCTGGGGCAGCGTAACCCCCACTTTTTTTGCAGGTGTTGGGGCAGAGGTTCCGGGTTATTTAAAAAATAAAACAGCGGGAAAAT
>JABFEA020000010.1:21189488-21215859 GCA_019775915.2 Cyphomyrus plagiostoma | reverse complement strand
TGCCTGCCATTCCTCTACAGCCAGTCATGAGGACACCTCTGCCTGCCATTCCTCTACAGCCACTCATGAGGACACCCCTGCCTGCCATTCCTCTACAGCCAGTCATGAGGACACCTCTGCCTGCCATTCCTCTACAGCCACTCATGAGGACACCCCTGCCTGCCATTCCTCTACAGCCAGTCATGAGGACACCTCTGCCTGCCATTCCTCTACAGCCACTCATGAGGACACCCAGTAATAATCACACTTACATATTTAGCAGATCCTCTTTTTCAGAGCGACATACATTTTTGAGAAAGCAGGAACAGGCAATGCTTTAAGGGCCTTGCTCACCCGGGATTCGACCTTGGGATTTGAACCGGTGACCTTCGGGTCACAAGCATATCCTAATCCACAGGACCCACAGCTTCTCATATAGACACACGCTACTAAATTCAGTCTTGACAAAATCTTTCTTTACATTAGTCATGCAGGAATGCATATTAAATACTGTGTTCATCTCATAAGCAACAAAACAGGCTCATCGCGCGCCACAACCTTACACCGAATCAGCGCTGGGGCTCGCGCCTCCACACAGTGAGGGCTTCACAATCATCCTCTTCACATCCATGCAGAAACAAGTATTTACGGGGAGCTATGAGCTCGAGAGACAGGGGAAAGGGGACACTCTTTTTTTACTGTGAATTCAGTGACAGAGAGAAGGATTTGCCAGCAGTCTCTGAGGAACACTCTGCATGTTGATGCTAAGATCACTACAACATTTAAAGTCTCAGCAGTTTGGGGTGCTGCATCTGTAATCGGAAGGGCACTGATTCAAATCCCCAGGTCGGGAGAGTGACGTCACCGCTACGCCCCTGAGTAAGACTCTTCCGGGTCAGTTGCCCCAAGGACTGTCTAACCCTGCTTCTTCAACAGTATGTCGCTTTGGATAAAACCATTTGCTCAATACATAAAAATGTATTGCTAACAATTTTTTACTTGATGGCACAAGGGAGCATCATTCTTTGCAAAAAAAAAGGAAGGGTGGCAGTTTTATGACCATGCTGCAGGTAATATAGTTTTTAGAGAAATCCACCTGGTGATCTCTAATGAAAAAAACACTATATATAGAATTTGTACTAAAATTTCCAATGTGAGCAAGTCTCTGCAGCCCTATGCAGCCCTCAATATGCTAACAATATAATAAAATATAATAAAAAACATCAGAATGGGGTATAATTATATTACTATCATATTAGAAGAATGGAATTAGAATGGAATTAAACTGGAATTTAAGAGGAACAGATGTAACAGATTCTGCTGGTATTTATAGTCAGGATCCCATATTTTCTGCAGCTTGAGGATCAAGGCACGTAAACTTAATGAAACGCTTATTAAATAACTCACCTGAATGATTAAATTCAGGGAAAATTTGGCCCTTTGGCAAAAAACAGAAAACATCAATAAGGAGACAAAGCTGCACATGGATTTGTCAGTGCAGTCATTATATACTGCTGCAGTATAATAATAGGCGTGAAGCAAGAGGTTTAATTAAAAGCGGTCAGAAGCTACAGCAGCACTCACATCTCCTTCCTGCGATGTTCAGTTGTGTGTTCAGCTCCAGCTCCACTTGAGGGTGCCTCGCGATCGCCACATTCAGGAATCTCACCGCCCTTGAACGTCGACAAGCAGGCAGGTGCTTTTTTTTTTTTTTTTTACACATCCCTGAAGTAGGAGTGCTGCCCTCACCTGGCAAGCGTGAGAAAGCAGCTCCTCTCATGTCAGAGCAGTGAACCGAGCTCTTCCTGCTGAGATCGCCAGTCAGGGATCACAGGGGTACCGTGGTGATGTGTGCCCCCGCGGGGCGGAGCCAGAGGGAGCCTGACTGAGCCGGGATTGGCCGAGACTCTCACCTGTATCCCACTTTATCTGAAGAACATTACAGGCATTAAAGCCAGCCGGCTTTCCTCCTGGGCTGTGTCGCCCGTTTCCAGGGGGATTCTCATCATCAGAGGCATTATAGACATTATATAAGAGGCGACTCAGGTAGACATCACCTGGGCAATACAGAAGGCATGGCAAGCCGGTGGACATATTTACTGAACTTTCAGTATTTGCGGTGGTGTGTTTGGAAAGTGATTTTCAGTCAGTTTTAAATGTTATTACAAAAAAAGGCATGGTGATAAAATGTAGGGCAGGTCATTCAAATAGCACCGCAGCTGTGCAATGATAAAGGAACAGCCCAATTGCGCTCTCTAGAGGAAGTGGCTGAAGCTTGGAGAGATCTGTGAGGCCAAAGCGGAAAAGAGTTCTGGGCCGGGGGGGGGGGGGCTCTACGGGATGCATGACATGGAAGGCTGTCCGTCACCCTGATCCCAGGGACCTGTGGCGTGTGCAGGTGATATGGGAGCCGGAAAGTGCCGGACTGAGCAAGAAGGGAACCTGGTACGATGAGGGGTTTGCTGCAAAAACAGAAGGAAGGAGAAGGAGGAGGAAGAAAATGTGGGGATGGAGGGCAGCTTAACAGCAGCCATGAGCAGCAAGCTTGGCTCACGCATCATATTTACATTGTTTAATGCCCCGTTTGGTCACATAAGGGGCCTTTTTTATTTAACTTCATCGCCAAGCTGCACTTCAGCATTACAGCATGCCGATGACTCCGCAGCCCCACCAAGGATGTCCCAAGATCAAGGCACGCGGCTGGCCCCTCCTCTGGGGGCCTCGGTGGAAACGTGGCCAGGGCGCTCCCTGGCCGTTGCTCTGCTGAAAGGATAAATAATCTATGGCATTAAATATTTAAGGAGTTTGACCTGCAGGAGGCGCACTGCTGCAAGATGTGTGCTAATGTGCCCCGAGAGGGCGCCAGGGGGCCCCTGCTTTTATACCGCCATACGCGGCACTTAACCTGAACATGCCTTGGCTCCATAAACCGGAAGATTGGTGCGGCGGTTTGCCATTTGCAGTCACATGACGTCACGTGACAGATTTAAAGGTCTCAACCTGAGACTGAAGTCATATCACCTTATATACATTTAAATCTACATATGTATAAATGACTGAATAAGCTACGTATACCCGATTTCAATCTCTTATGAAATTAAGGTAATGTAATCCTTCATTAATCGTGCATTTTTACTTGAAATTTCATATTTTCTGCAGATGACAATGTTTAAAAGTACACAAATTTAGACGCTACTTCTTCCGTGATGCTGCTTTGAACCGGGGCTTTCTGGGAGTAACTTAAATAACAAATAAATGCTATTTGACTGCAGCTGCAGCCGCCTGGCGCTCTGAGGACAGGCGGCAATCTGTCAAAACTCAGCAGGCATAAGCATCGGCGCCCGCAAACGGGCCGCGTCCTGCCATGAGCACGTCAGAGCGCTGACTGAGGCCTGTCTGTCAGGAGCCAGAGGACGCTCCCTGCCGCCCGACACGGCAGGTAACACGCGATCAGGAACAGGCACCGGCGACGAGCAAACCAGATCAGAATAATGATCATAAAAACATCACGCTAAGGAGGGCGGCGGTTACACTCAAGGGGCTGCACCGTGCCAGCAGTCTGAGCTGGCATCTCAGCTAAAAATAAAGCTGCCCATCGAGCAGAAGTCCCAGGTACCTCCAGCTGAAAGGAGAAGGGACTCGGGATACCCCAGAGGCAGGGTCTGGCAGGAGGCGCCTCTACACCTCACTGCAAAGGTGAGTAGCGAGTCCCCTGACTGAGCAGAGACAGGCACCAATCAGGTTTGGGTCCCTGGCACGGGCAGGGGAGCAGCTGGGGGGGGGAGCACCGCAGCAAAGATGGGGGTCTCCAGCTGCTACATTCGTGAGGAAAAGCCCAGAATAGAGCTGGAGGTAGAGGAAGCGTCATCAGAGTTTGGGGCATCCGGAGACACACTTGTAACCAGGTGACAATCCAGGTGGTTTTGGAGGGAGATCGGGGGGGAGCCCAGGTGACATGCCAACCAAGTGATGGCGGCTGGATGTATGTGGGGCTCTAATTAGTGATGCAGTGAAGCCCCCGGTGGCCCAGTGCGCAGAGCTGAAGTGCAGATCGCAGGGCTTATTTGGTGGATGCAGGCCTATTTTACTACTTTACATGAAGATACCCCCTTTCCTCCCCCATCCACTGCCGGCACAAAAGCCTTCATTACCATGCTCTCGAAATGCTGTTTGAAGTGCTTTGAGGTACTCCATTGCATAAAACAGCCATCGTTAATCCGCTTGTTAATTAATAGCTTTCGCGGACCCGTGTCAGAAGGGCTCAGCGAGGGACTCAGATCCTTCAGAGAAGATTTCCCAGATATCGGGTGAGAATCGGGATTTCCACGGTAACTGCCTCTCCCTCGAAAATACACCACATCTCCACAATTAAGAGATCTGTTTGTGGCCTCAGCTGTTTGTTTGTCTTCAACTGATTAAGGATGTTTGACATAAATAACTTTTTTTCTATGAAAACAGCCCTCAGAAATCGAATCAGACAGATAACGCACGCACACGTCACTATTATACCGTCACCAAAGAAATATGTGCTTTGGGATGGAGGAATTCTTTGAGGTCCTAAAAGGGCTTAAATTAAAGGCAGCGCGATCGACGGAGGAAAGGCATGGAAATAATTCCTCACGCTCCACCCTCTCCATTTCTGACGAAATTGATGCTAATATTTTCGGCAAACAGGAAATTACCCCGAGGAAAGAGGCCGCCTTTCCTCCCAGCCCTGCGGTCCCGAGCGCAGAAAGCACTAGAAGGCGCTACGTCTCCCTGCTGTGCCAACAAGTCCCCCTTTCAGTTCAATTAATGAGCCATAAATAACCCAATGAAGGTGTCAACAAAGACCGCAATTTATCATGCCTTTCACCGGTGCTCTGTGTGAGGAGGACGCTCACTTGCAGCCGCCGCTCGCCCAGCCGGGGGGGGTGCGGGGGGGTGCAAGAAAGAAGGAAAGAAAGAAAAGAAAGAAAAAAATTGCACTCCTGCTCGACCGCTCCACCCAAAAATTTATCTTGAGCTGGAAGCTCACAGGTGTGGTGCTTTGACAAATAAGCAGGACAGCATGCCTGCTCCTTTGTGGGGGGGTGCAGAGGGGGGCACTTGCTGGGGCTATAAATTTGGTTAAGAGCGAGGGACAGGGCACTCCCCGGGGGTCTGGGGAAGGAACAGCAGCTCGGCCCGAAAATGTGCTCGCAGGCGGGGAAAATGTGCGGCGGGGTGGGGGGGGCGGGGGACAGAGGCCGTGATAGAGTGTCATTACAAAAAACACACCAGCTCTCAAGAAATAGCCCCTATCAAGAAGAGCAACCTTCTACAGGGACCAGTGACAAGGAACACGGAGCAGAACATGGCAGGGGGGCTGGGAAATGGAGGAGTGGGTGTAGAGAGAGCAAACTGAGAAATCACTAAAACACCATCCATCCAGCCAGCCAGCCTCTTATCCTGTTCAGGGTCAAGGAGGGTATGCAGCCTCTCCACGGCAGCACAGCACACGAGGCTGGGAATACCTGAAACAAGAGAGCTGTAATAAACTAAAAAGCCTCCATAGTCAGTAAAACACGACCACAATCAGGTGCTGGAACAAAAACTCACCCGTGAACCAAACAGACTCTTACTTCAAAAGAATCTAACACCACCACAACAAAAAAAAAAACCTTAAGAGTACCTGCAGTGCGAGTGGAGAGAGTAAATACATAAATAGAGTAAATTACCTCACGCTTGAGTAAATATCCAGCTGGCTTATTGGCCAATCTCATCACAAACTGAACAATCATGCAAACGTGAGGCATTCTCAGCCATCATTAGCCAGACTGCAGAATTAACACAGAACCAATAGATATTCACAAAAAATGTTTTAAATAACTGGCCTCTTTAATGACAGGCTACCAGCATCAAACACCATTAAACTAACTATCATACTAACAACAGTACTACATACTACTGACAATACTACACTCCCCATTTAAGCTAAATGCAAACATCTCAGAGTCATATTCTGTGCAGCACGCCATATCAGGTCATGTCAGTGAGGTCCTGTCCAGTTGTGGAAGCTCCTATAAGACATTCGTGGGCCCCTGCCATCAGATCAGTGCCTCCTCGGCCTCGCCCTAGTTCTGTGGTCTAATTCATCCTCAGAATGTTCTCCAGAGAGAAGAGCCGAGGCTCTCCCCCATCACATCGAACCCGAGGTGCCCGCAGGACTCACGGTCACAGCCCGCCACATATTTCATTAAAATGACACATTTACAGACGTAAAAATGAGCCAAGGAATGAAATCTGACCGGCATTTGGAAAGGGTCGCCCACGGGCCCTGCAGTGATGCAGGACCTGATGCAGGACCAAACGCACGCTTTGGGCAGCGCGTAACAGCTAGGAGAGCAACACGAGCCCAGACAAACAAGCCTTTCCCCATTACCACTGACACATGCCCTTATCATGCGATGTGGGGCAGTGGTATGTCTGATCAGGCCCTGTCACTCACCACCACACACCTCTCTGCATCTGCACCCCACTGGAGGCTCCCCCCCCCACATAGCCTCCCTGGCATGTCACCATCTTAGGGGAAGATTAAAAATTTAAAAGCTGTAATGATGGCCTTCATTAGCCGGTGATTAAAAATCCAGCGGACATAAATAAGGGGGCAATGGAGAGAGCTGGACGAGAAGACAGAAGGAGAGACAGTAGGACAAAGAGAGAAGAGGAGAGACCGTGGTACAAAGAGAGATAAGAAGAGACAGTGAGACAAGAAGAGACAACGAGAGGCGATGGGACTAGACGAGACGGAAGATGAGGAGACAGTGGCAAGGAGAGATGGTGGGACAAGGAGAGACAGTGGGATTAGAAGAGACGAGGAGAGAGTAGGAGGAAGCAAGACAAGGAGAGATGGCAGTAAGCAGAGAGACAGAAGGATGAGGAGATTGTGGAATGAGGAGAAGACAAGAAAAGATGGCAGAATGAGAAAAGATGAGGAGACGGGAAGAGGAGAGAGAAAGTGGGACAAGGAGAGACAACTGTCCCAGTGAGACAACGGGACAAGGAGAGAGACAGCAGGATGAAGAGAAACAAGACGAGGAGAGATAGTGGGATAAGGAGAGATAAGGAGAGACAGCAGGGCAAGGAGAGACGAAAAGACCAGGAGAAGACGAGGAGAGTTGGTGGGATGAGGAGAGAGGAGAAGTGAGATGCCTACGCAAGTTGAGGTGAGGAGAGAGATGCCGGGGTGAGGAGAGATGAAGAGAGAGGAAGACAGATGGCAGGATGAGGAAAGATGGCCGAATGAGGAAAGACAAAGAGAGATGGGTTGGCCGCAACACTGCCAGCTCAGGGAAGACAAGGGACCCACCGGGGCGTGCCATGGGGTTACTGCCAACTAGAGGGTTGGGCATGTTCATAAGCAATGAACTGTCTACATCCTTTAACAGGATGGATCTTAGGTTCTTAGAAATGCAGATACTTTCATTCGACCGGCAGCTTGAGCTGACTGTCAACTGCTCCTTAAGACTAACCAGATGCTAAACAAATGATTTTATAAAAACATGAGGTATTTCTAACAGCCCCGTACCCTCTGCTGTCTGGGATAGGCCCCCATGACCGTGACACATACATCTAGTGTATCTTCACGATTGTTCGGGTTCATTCTGAGTAACCCTTTGTAACTCTCAGACCCGACCATAAAAACGTGAAAACAGAGAGACACGATAATGATTGTGTTACTTCCTTGATTTGTATGAGCTCCATTCTGTTCCTGTCTTTATCTGAAAAAGTAAAGCTTGTTTCGCCAGCTAGCCAGGGCTGCCGTCATCACCAGCCACTCAGATCTCCTTGAATGCAGCTCGTCCACACAAATGCCAGGAGGAACTCGCAGTTTTCCTTTAATCCGTGGCTCTGTTCCGGCTCTGACTCATCTCACCAGCAACAAAGGCTATAGACTCCACCAGGTCCGACGTGTAACACCTTTAAGAGGGGAAACAGGCCCAAACGATCCTTTGAGTGTGTTTTTTCACATTCTTATTATAAAGCCACTCACTGGAGAGGTGTCAGTGGATGGGATGATCCAACAGTGGGACGAGTGGGGCCTGTGTTCTGGTTCGAGAAGCATGTTTGCCAGTCATAGAGCACAGTCTCCACCTTATAATCAAATGCAAGGCAGGATCACTATCTCCCATCTCCTGGTGATTCATCTGAAACTCTTACGCATAACCAGCTCAGAATAAACATCCGGTATAATAAAACTTTCAAGACGTCTCAGTGGAGGAGTTTAAAAACAACCACTGATGAGAGCCGGTCTCCATTCATAAACCTTCATCAGTCAGATAAAACTCCCAATCAATTGTAAACATATGATACGGGAAATCAGGACACATCACAGGAAACATCACTGGCTTGTATAAAGAGGGCACCGTTACTACTGCCTGTGTGCGTGCTTTTATAGCCTGGTTTATTTATCTATGGATTTATTTATTTATTAACCTTGGTATGAATATTCTAAGGATTAAACACCCTTGGAAACAAACCAGCACTGCATTTTCATGTGGGCTTTCCCAAAGTGGTGACAGCCTCCCTCTCTGTCCCTCCCTCCTTCTCTCTCTCTTTCTCTCTCTCTCCGGCTTGCTCGCTGAGAGGTGATGGATGACTTAACAAGATATAAATTACATAACAGCAGGTAAACCCAAAACACTCATTAGCTTCCGATGCCTTTTCATTTCTCTCTGAGTGGCTAATTGATGTCTGCCTCGCCCCTCACTCAACCCCCCCCCCCAACTCTTCATCCACACACAGAGAGTCGTCGTGAATGATGGGCGTCTACATGGCAACCATGCACAAGGACGCCCCTGAACGGCCGCGACTGGCTTAAGGGACAAAAACACACAGGGCTTTGCAAAGGAACAGACACCCAGCTCCCAGAAATCCAGCTTTGCCTTGTTTTAAAAATACATATCTCTGGAAAACGCTGACAGCTGACATGAAAGCCACTCCGGAGTGTGGTCACCTCCCCCCCACATACAGGGGACACAGATGGGGCTGCTGTTACCTTCCTGGCACTGCGGCAGGCGAGGATTTGGATCCAGTACCGCTACCATGCCGGATCGCGTGATTCCAAGCAGCATTTGGGGGAGCGGAGCAGTTTGTTTGGAGCCTCGCCTGTGAGAGCGGGAAGGGGGGTTGAGAGCCATCGCGGACAGCTGTCCGTTCAGCATCACCAGCGCTGGAGCGGGTCCGGCCGCCTCGGCCCCAAGCACCTTTGCTCTGACACCTCACCCCCCCCCCCCCTCACAAGGGCTGGTTCCACATTTTAATTTCATTAGTTTGTTTCACACAGGAAATTAACGACTTCCTGCACGTGGGGCGCACGACAGGAAAGCTGAGAGCTGCGGAAGGTGAAGCCTCCCCGGTGACCTTGGGACGGCAAACGGCCTGGGGGGGTGCGGGGGGGCACAGGGGGGCGACTGTCAGTGCCCATTCGCCTGCGAATGAAAGAGACGCCTCTGCGGTGCCAGAGGCAGGGCGGCGATGTCAGGCGAGGAGGAGAAGCAGCGGAGGGTCCATCTGCGGGCGGCAGGGGGCCAAAGCGGAGCGGCCGGTGAGAGAGGCGGGCACTGCACCTGCTGGCGCGGATGAAGCCCGAATAATAACCATCGTCATAATAATAATAACCGGAATAATAGTTATGAAAAGAGATGGAGTCGCCTATTAAGAGTGTCCCACTGAAAGAGGGCTGAGCTGGAGTGGGAAGCAAGCCCAGAAACCAGGTGATGGGAATGTTAGCATTACAGACAGAGAGCATGCCACATGTGGCTGGGGTGGATGGCCCCCCAAGGCTGCAGGCTCCCGCCCGGTCAGTCAGCCTCTTGGAGGGGGCACTGATGGCCAGCAGACTGATACAGAGTTTGCTGAAAAAGCATAGCTGGCAACGAACAAGGGGACAGCTGTCCTGCCCCAGCAGGGTGGGGGTAGGCACCTCAGACAAGCCCCCAAAATCTGCTGTAGGCATTCAGCAGATCTCTCCCCCCCTCCCAAACAAGTGGGATATTGCCTGCAGAGAAGGCAGGTCAGGGGAGGTGGGAGGAGCAGGTAGTTTAGGCAGGGGCATGCCATGTGTCAGGGTCACAAAATAACTCGCGACGCCGGTACTCAAACGTCTACATGGGCCATAATGTGTCATAATGCGTTTCTCTTACATCTGCCTGACATTTACATTTGTTTGTCTGGGAGATGCTTTCATCTGAAATGACATACAAGTGAGAATTCGGGTGCGAGGTCGGCCAGTCTGTGAAGCGCCTGAGGTTAAGGGCCTTGCTGAGGGGTTCAACAGTGACATCACTTTGTCAGCATAGGATCTGAACCACGACCTTCAAATCACAGGCACACAGCAATTATTTTTCCATGGATTCCATGGACTAAGAGAAGGTGTAGATGAAAAGACCAAAAGTGCAGTTTCAATGGGATACGACGTCAAGCCAATCATCTTCAGCCGCGTCTTTGGTTCTCTCTTTTTCTTTAGCAATGAAGTCATCATCCTCGTTAACCCTAATAGGAGTGATGAAGATGAGGACACGGACGCGCTGAGGTCTGCCTGAGTTCGGGTTTCATTGCTGTAATGAAAGGACCCCTTACTGCCTCCTATGCGGCACTTTCACGAAGCGATACCTGTTCATTCCAGTCTGAACCCTACACCCCCGTTTCATTAAATGGCTCACAGTGGCCCCTCCCACATTTTGATGGTACAGACCCCAATGAAGCTGTTTCTCTGGGCAAAGAAAGAAAGCAAACTGAGACTCAGAAAATAATTCATAATGTTGCGGTCTCCAGCAGAATCTCATGACCAGTAAATCAATCAAAAAAGACTGGGGTCATTTTGAAAACTGTCATAGCAACCATTGTGAGGCTGTCCGATCCACACAACTTGATGTAATTCATTGACATTACCCTGTGCTCTGCACTTTGTCTTCAAGCATTGTTTCATATCACTCTACTTTTTTTTCTAATCCAAAAATCTGACATTAAATAATCCTCGGTTAGGATGCCACAGAGCGCTGTCATCCACATTTACAGCCAAAAGGCAAACTGCTTCTCAGCAGATTATGGGCGTTACATAAACAGCAAAAGCAGAGTTAAGATCTCCCACTCTGAGGACGGGCCCCATTTAAAACCAGAATAAACAGCAGGCAGCTCCGCTGAAAGGCAAAAAATAACCACGGAGGACAGAGAGATGGGTGAGGCAGGAGTGTGTGTGTTATATATGGTAATAACACAGAGAGCCGGTGAAATCCCGGCAAAAATAAAACAATGAGACTGCAGTTCGTGCTGTTGTGTGGGGCTTCTGGACCTCCATCAGAGGCCTGTGTTTCTTCAGCATTAAAACTCTTAAGCTGCCTTTGGGTCCGTCACAAGTTTCCTAACAAAAAACACGTATGCGAGGGCAGACACCAAAGAAGAATGACAAGATGAATGGGAGAACACGAGAATTTACCAAAAACTTCAGATGGCCAGTCCTGTCACAGCAAACAACAGCTTACTCCAAATGCTTTTATGGGAGCGTCAACTTTAACAAAATGACACATATCCAACACGTCTTCATCTCCACAAAGGGACAGGACGCTGGCTGTACCTGTTTAGAGAGAAGGATAAGCAACTGGGGCCCTTGCAGGGCATCCAGAACGCACCATGCTTCCCCAGGAAGACACCTGACGCTACGGCTGATCGATATTTAATCTAGGGAAATAAATAGCTGTTGTTCCCCATTCGTCTCAGGTGAGGTATACAAGCATCGTGACAACACCCGCGACCATTAGTCAGATAAAAACCAGACTTAAGATGCAAAAAAACCAATAAAAAGACCAAATAAAGTGAGCATAGTTTGCTGCAGTTTGGTGCCTGCTGTGACCCGCGCATGTGACACATCCTGTCTCGCTACCTGCGCTTGGCCCTGTAATGTCAGCGGGGCTCAGCTTTCCCTGATCGGCGATGGACTGGATGTGCGTGAAGATGATTTATCCCCGGCGCGTGCTCTGGGATTACAACAAGCAGCAAGTGACGCCCCAGCAGCCATACTCTTGTTCTCCTGACCTTCTTCTTCATAACTGTAAGATTTAAATATCTACCTATAACACACACACACACACACACGCATTGCCCCACTTTTTCCGAGGCCTTGTCCATGCAATTAGCAGCCCTCAGTCCGGACATCCTCGCAGTCATCCGTGTAACGCTAGTGGAAGGCAAGGCTCCTGTCTGGTACAGCAATTACCATCGATTTTTTAAGCTCAATTCGAGTGCATGTCAAACCCCTGTTATACTGGTCCGAAGACAATGTAAGCTACTAGTAACGTTTATTCTCCCATCATAATGGAGAAACAATGCAGTCTCTCCTCCGGTTTTCTACAGTGCTATCACAAAACAAAAACTGAAATAAGAAGAAGAAACAGATTACACCTCAATAAAGTTAGAGTTAGTGATACAGGGTTACAAGGACAGGACACGGTGGCTAGATTAAGTGTTACAGAACTGTGTATATTTTGTTGGTTCCCCTTTGTTCCACAAACAAGCTCATTGTCTTTTTTAAAGTCTGCAGAAAGGGAAAACTTATTACTGGGATGCCAGTCAGAGGAACGACACTGTCTCTGATGTGGAGCAGCAGGTGGAAAGGGTTACGTAACAGCGCAGGACAGGATTCACGTCAAGCTGTAAGGAGACAAAAAAAGCAAGGGAGCTGAGGATGAGGATGCAGGGAGCGGTTCGGAATACCCTGCTTTGACGGGGAAGGGGAGGTATCTCGGCCCAATGCTGGTGGGAACATGGAGAATGATGCAGGAAGACACAGTGAGTGCAAGCAGAGAACATTCGCGATAATTACACTGATGCACATCTCAGTCTGCATGGAAATGCAGAGAAACGGCGCACAGGTCCAATGCATGATGAGGTATATATTATGGTCACATGATCCAGAAGCAGAGCTCCCACTATAAATAAGAATGTGTGTCATGTGTTACCATTGCTTCATGGGATCCTCTCATGGCACATGCTGTCAACGTGTGCTTTGAGGAACTCAAGGACAAAGTCACCTATCTTCCATGACCTTCCCAATTCCCAGAACTCGGTCTCATAAAGCATTTATGGCACAATGTGGGCACCTAGTTTCACCGAAGCCAACGTGAAATAGAGCAGGGGTGGGAGAGCAGGGCCGGAGGAGGCCCGAGGAGGCCCGCGGGCTCCGTCGCTGCCGTCGCCGCTGCTGGTTTTACTTCTTCTACTTTTTTTTTTATAATTAGTGACTGACACATGGCTGGAACCTGAACCTTTTCTAATAGCTAACAGCAGCCATTACCTGCCGGTCCACAGCTAAGGGCCAGGAATGCTCTCCATAAATGTATGGAATTCCATACAGAAATACACAAAGGCAGGAAATCTATGCAAATCCACAGCTATAGCTGGGAACTCTCACCATAAATATACGGAATTCCATATGGAAATACACAAAGGCGGGAAATCCATGCAGAATAAACGCATAGCCGGAGTGAATGTTCCAGCGCTGTATCCATGGCACCCCGGCAGCGAGAGCCTGGAAGCAGCTTCCAGACTGATGCTTCCATCATTTTATCTTTTTAAAGGCAATGAAATATACCACCTGCATACAGCAACCAGAATGTTAATGTGCAGCTGCAACTCACTCAGTGCTGCAGTAGCCTCTGTCAGGAAGAAACTGACCAATGAGAGCTCAATCTCTGACACACACACACACACAGATATATACGCATAGTGCTACTTTACATTAACTGCACCTTCATAATGTCTTTATAATGCATTCATGGAACATTCAGTGCAACTTCAAAATGCAAATAGAGGACATTCATTGCACCTTCATAATGCATTCATAAAACATTCATAAGCAGCATGTAAGTACACCTTAATATCCTAACATGCCTTAACAGCTTTAATATACATTAATAATAATTATAATAAGAAACATTATAACCATATTAATGCTGTTAAGGTATGTTAAGATGTTATGGTATACTTACCTGTAACTTCGGAATGTGAAGGTGTACTGAGACCCCAGTGTTAATACACTCTGTTTGGATTCCGCAAGGGTGCGCAGCTTGCTTCTGATCTGAGCTCCTGCCTTGAATTCGACTTCAAATTTAACAGAGGTAGATAATTCTAAAAGGAAGAACGCTGACCTGCATTCCATCATAGAGACATAAAAGCTGCTAAACTGAGAGAGACGTCAGGCCACCCTGTCGCTTAAAAACATGAGGCTTACACGGGAGCAATCTGCTATTTCTTTAACTAGAAACCCTGCATGACTCTTACCTTACATGCCCATTTTCTCAGTGCTGTTTCACTGTAAAACATCCTAACCCCTATGTGTTACCCCTATTATATTAACTTTTGGCCCTGTGATGAACCAGCATCCTGTCAAGGGTGCCCCCTGAGCATCAGGGGACCAGACTCGCTGTTATCCCGTACTGCAGTATTTCCCAATCCGGTCCTTGGGGACCCACAGTCAGTCCGTGATTTTTTCCCCCTCCCAGCTCCCTGTCCGTGGGCCCCCAAGGACCAGATTGGGAAACACAGCTGTACTGGATAATCAACTGACAGTTTCTTGCTAGTAAACTGAAAATAATTGGCTATTTTTCAAGATTGAGTACTTCCCACATTTCAGATTTATATTAGACATGCCGGAGTTGCGCGTTAACGCACAACTACAACCCTATGACAGTGAGAGCTCTGAAAATGAACTGCATCCCATTGTGATGTAAGTGTATCTGTTCAACATCAGTTCCTGATTTCACAATTCCCCAGTAGTCCAGCTCTGACAATGTTCCTGTCATAGTTCAGTTACAAACTATTATTCAGGCAAGGACAGGATAATGCAAGACGGGTTATAGTTTTATAAGCTAAGCCTTTATTAAAAGATTATCAAATTCAAACCCGCAACGGAAACCTTGGCATTTTAGCGTATGAGTTGCACTGCTTGCTCACATGACACAGATGATGCTGAAGTCATTATGGCTGAAAGGAGAACAAGCCGCCCCAGAGCGGCTAAGATCGCATATCTGGATGTGCTTTCTGACACGACTGGGCACTGGTCAGATCATCATCATCAACAAACAAACATACAAATAAATAAAAAGAACCTCCTCGAATAATCATGTCCATGGAGCTGAATTTAATGCATGCTTCAAAACAGAAAAATAAAAAAAATACAAAAAAAATCTGTCAGAAAATTGCCTCATCTAAAAATAAACTAACATATTCGGGCTGCTTATATGCATGTCATTCAAAATGAATGAGGTGCAGATCACAGCGGCTCTGATCACTCGCTCGCCGCGTGCCCGGTGCGCGCTCGCCGCGCAGTCGCGGTGGCGTAAGCCCCGGCTGTCACGCGGCATCAGACCCACACATATGGATTATCTATTTCCTCCCATCTCAACCTCTGCTGCTCGTGTTCCCACGTCTCGCCAGCAAAGTTGGAGAAGCTTCAGTTCAGTGGAAAAAAAAAAAAAAAAAACCTTCTATTCCCATGAAGTCCTGGCAGCAGTCAAAATACTTTGGATACAATATTAAAATTAGAGTACATGCGGCAGGGTTTGATTGACAGCTATTAGCCCAGAAGCTCTTGCACTGCACCATATCCGCCTATGAAATTACTGTGAGGGAGGTGACAGTGTTTACTCTGACAACAAATTATTATGGCAAATTAGATGCACCTGCAGTGTCGGCATTAAAAGCCATGAATATACTGTTTACGCAGTGAAGATGGATATTTAGACGCAATAGTTAAACTTACCTGTTAACAAGCAACATGCGTTTAATCAGTTTATTTTTATATGTATTTTAAGAAAAATTGGTTACACGATAGTTTACACGTTATAAAATAAGTTTATTTCATTGGTAGACGGCTGTATAGAAATTGTTTTTTGTAGTTTTTGTTACTTCTTATTTACTAGTTTTGAATTTATTAATTTCGCCAAAAATTACTGCAATTTCTTGTAATTCAATGCCATTACATATAATTTCAGCCGGTCACAAGGGGCTGCTATAACACAAATTGCATATTGCACGTCAGTTGCAAAGGTAAACAATAATGACGTTACCTGCACCAGCATCAGCTAAATTCAATTTAACCTCCAATTTACCACCAACCTCCAGCAGTATTTTTCCAAGGTACTGGTACACAGAAATATTTGAATATTGCAGGTAAACTGGGGAATACATTTTAACCTCCAGAGAACTAATTAGCCGCAATTACAGTCTCTGCCCTACTTGTTGTAACATAATCTGCAGTAGATCTGTAAAGGACGCTTTACTGACCCTGCCAGCATATGAGGCCGCATGACACTGTGCTCTTTCAAATTATAGGGCAAAACTCACCACACGACAATGCATGGGAAAAGTCATTATGTGGAAGAGACAGAGCAACATTAAGACGACTTTGGGTATGCAGTAGAAAACTGTCTTTTGAAATGACTGTTAGGTACTAAATGAGGTTATGAATTTATTATTTGTGGGCCTCTGCATGCTCTACTTACAGTAAATGAGAAGGAAAGGTGAGTGTATATATTAGCAGGACTGTTCCGTATCTTCACATGAATTTAACACAATGGCAAGTAGTGTAACTGTACATAGTGAGGGCTGTAGGTGTGTGACATAGTCTGCACTATATGTGTGTGATATAATAAGACAAGGAACTGGACCACCTGACTTTATACCAAAGGGAAGCAATGGTTCGGTCTGCTCTGATACTGTAACTGCACTTCAGTTTCAAGCTACACAACCCACAATGTCATGTAGCATTACGGGCAGCAGGGGCTGCAGCGGTTAGGGCACTAGACACGTTTACAAGTAGAAGACACCTTCTGGTAATACTGTACCAAAAGACATGTACCAAGAACTGCCTCAGTGAAACAATAGCCTAGGTCTATATAAATGTGTGGAGAAACTCAAGACTAGAACGTAAACATTGATTAACTGCATTTCTAGGACATTGGAAGAGAGGAAGATGATTGCGCATCAAACGCAGCCCTAAACCCATAAACCCTCTGAGTGACACGTATGTTAATTTTGACTGCAAGAGTACTGTGTAGCTGATGTGTGACTTTGAACGGGACAGGCTGACAGGTAAAGCCAGCCACAGGAGCTGCGTTGCAGTGGGCTGGCTGAAATTGCCATGTCCACAGATGTGCCCTGGGTAGAAACAGCAGCTTTATTAGTGCAAAGTGATATGAGCAATAAACTGAGCACTTATGCCACATAAACAAAGCTAACAGCCAATAGTCAGTGTTTAATAATTTAGAAAAAAACGCCTTAAATCAGAACATGTTTATTTTATGGGGCTTGCAACTTAAACGGAGATGCCCAGTAATCCCAGGGGATTTGGCCAGGCACTCCTCTTAATTAAAGCGCGAGTCTGCGGGAGAGATGCTGGCACGCCTGCCTGGGACGGGTTAGCGGCGGCCGCCCACCTCAGTTTTGCCTCCCTGGCGGTTCTAATTTCCCACTGAATGCTGATGAAAGAAACCTAATGACTCTTGCCATTCAGCAGTAGTTCTGACAGAAAATGTAGATGAGATGAGATGCTGTTCAGTACCGGCAAATCCCAGCCGTTTGCCGCTGAGCGTGTAGCGCAGGTTACACAGACACGAAAACTCTGCAGGGATTACAGTAGTTTACACCAAACCAAACGTGACGTCTCTGCTCGCATAAGGCGGCGATTCCACGACAGACTGGCGTTGAGGGTTTCTTGTATTTCGTTTCACCTGAGTATCAGATGAAAGTCATGCGTGTGGTTTACAACACCGTGATTAGTTACGACTAGTTTTCTGATGTCGTTACCCTGCAAAATAATCTCGATCTTAGTTTTGATTACTAACAAAAGAATTGAAGATACAGGAACAGACTTGTTCCTGCTGAGTATGTTACTGAAGAACGATACACAAAACTACACTAAAACGATCAAAGCCAGAGAGAATCCATCCATTCCTAAAAGTTCGTCTGTCACTCTCACTCCCATCTGAAATAAGGCCCAATTAGCTCCAGCGCATGCACTATGAGTTCTAATGACTTCAAATACAAATTATGGATATTAGATAGAAAATAACGGTAATCAAATTTAAGAAGTGCGTGTAGTGCAGAAGCGTGTACATCAGAGAGGAGGGTTCTGACATTGCATAAAGATTTCATCATCCAAATACACCGCGATGTTTATTACAGTGAGAATCCAGCAGTACGTGCGTAATAGACTCGCTATGATGTTAACATCCCATATTCAAAGCAGAGATTTCAGCATTGTTACACAAGACCGATCCCCTCCACCGGTTCGACCCTGCGCTTAATGCCACTGCGAGAATGCACGGGCATGTACACAAGCCGCCAGTAACGCGCATACAGGATCCCATCGAACGTGTCGAGGAACTCGGATTAAATATCCCACCAAAAAACATTATCTCTGGTGTACAGTTATAAACATAGTATATTAAAACAGCCATTACCAAAAGAATAAAATAAAGGAGCGTTAAAGAGGAGCGGAAATGTACGGTAAGATGTACTTCATTGATCCCAGGGGAAGTCATTTAAGGCCATCGTGCGAGCGGGTACTGCAGGTGTTTCCCACATCTGTCCAGTACAGTAGCAGGACATCAGCAGGGGGTCCAGTCGCACTTTCTGAATCACTACCTCTAAAGCAGTTTTAATTAATACAAATGACTATCAAACAATTTGCTACTGCGTCGCAATGCGCGATTCTTATGTAGTGCGTGTGCGCGTACACTCGTCTAATACACTCACAAAGATATCAACATCTTTTACATTTTTAAAGAAAAATCAAATTCTATATGAAGGTTCCCGTGTTTTACCTTAGGTGTCCCAGACACAGAAACGCGGCCGCCACACCGCGACCCTGTGTGACCCGCGCCCGGACCGGGAGCCAAATCCGGTGTACGTATTTGGCTTAGATTACATATAGAGTCATACGGCTAAGCGTGAAACAAAAAGAAAAAGAATAAGTATAGAATTTTTTTTCAAAAAATAGCGGAACAAAGAATGGAGGGGAAGTGATTAAGAGAAATGAGTGTGAAACTTTCTTTGTCCTGCGCTTTCGCTCCTCACAGATGCGCAGCTGAGCCAATGCAGCTGGCTGCCTGACAAATGTGAAAAAATAAGCCAATTTGAGCTGGTCGTTAGCAGCCGGAGCGCCGCGCCGCAGATAAATGAGCGTCTGCCCCAGGTATGGCAGCAGATCTTCTCGGAGCGTCCCTGGGAGACTCCGGGCTGTTACCGAGCGCGGCCCCATCGCCGCGCCCCCGCACCGCGCCGCGCCGCCGTGCGCCAGGGTGACCTTGCATCGACGCTCTTTATTTTTACACCCATGACCCTTCCTCACGTCTCCGCTTTTTTTAAAACCTCATTTAAAAAGGACTCCATATTGATCGGCACAATACACATGCCTCCGCGTTTTTGTTTTTTTATTTCATTGGTTTTATTTATTTATTTATTCTTTTTTGTAAGGGGAGAAAGAGAGACGGATATGTGCAACGTAAAACTTTGACTTGGTGCAGTCTATTCGGGCCAGGCGCAGGAGGGGAGCTCATGGCTCATGCCATTACAGGCGTCTGCTCGGGGTTGAGTTGAGTCAAGCACTTACTCTGACACATTGACTCAGGTGCTGCCCTTGTCCTATAAATGTGTCCTGTGTGTGTCTGTGTGTATATGTGTGTGTCTGTGTATGTGAGTCTGGTGGAGCCTGTTGTTTTGACCTTGTGGGGACATTTTTTTAGTCCCCACAAGGGGAAATTCAAGTTTATAAAAATTTGCTAATGTAACCAAAAGCAAAAATACTTGGTTACTTACGATTAAGGTTAGGGCTGAGTATCAGGATAGACAGCTTTGCCCACAGAAATGAATGGAGAGTCCCCACAGAAATATAGATGCGTAATCTGTGTGTGGGGGGTATCGCTGGCTGCGTTTGGATGCGTCTCATGGCCTAGTCCCCACTACCGAGTCGGTCACAGAGAGCTAGTGCCACGTACTGCCACAGCAACAATAAGCTTCTGTGTGGGCTGTTGGCAGAATGGGCCAAGCAAACACACACACTTCTTGACGTGTTACAGATCCGACAGGTTGCAGGCCACTCAGAAATAGTGGCAGGATTACTGGCAGGGCAAAGTGTCCTGCTTGGTACCAAATGGGAGGAACCACCTACACCAAACTAACTAACAAATTAACCAATGTGAGTAATGCTTAGTTACTGCCTGCTAAACTGTGACGAAGGCACTCATCCCCAGGTATATGGAGCGCAAGACTTTGGACGGAGAGGCCAAATGGAACCAGCCAAGCAATGTTCATTAGCATGACAGCAAAAACAAAAAGCAACAAAAACCGAAGAGGGCCAAGATTCAAACTCCATCAGTTGATCATACGCTCAACCATGCTTGAAGCTCCCCTAATCCTTGGAAGCACCTCAAATATTTTAAAAAAAGTGCAGTGAATTCCTTGCCACTCATCATGCTTGTGTTACTGTGTACTTTAAGGATGCATTTTTCTTACATATCATATATACAATAATAAATGTGCTTGCATGTTTGCATTTACATGCATCTCTTACATTTATGCAGCCACCCACAAGCATTTACAATTAAAATTAATTTATCAAGAATAACTGGGGAGGATTTTTGAAATTTAAAAGTAAATAGCCCTTTGAAATACTTTGAAGTGTCAATGCTGAATTTGGGACCCTGCCTCACCCACTTATGCCCTAGGACCATTTAGGAAAACATCAATAAGGCCACTGAGAGTGGCTCAGAGCACACACACCAATGCATGAGCTAGAATTGTGAGTAACTGCGGAAATTCAAAGGTGACATTAACAGATCAGAATTAAATCATACAGCACACTGCAGCTGCTTATTCTCAACCATTATTAATTGCATGAAATTTCTGCAGTCCCACATCACAAAAAAAACCCCAAATGGTTATTTTGTAATGTATCAGTGATTTATTCTTTTTAACTTCTGACTTCCTATGAGCAACCGGGATCCAGTAAATTTTAAGGTGATAATTATTTTTTTAAGCTGTAAAAGGACTTGGAGTCATGGGTCACATGACTCCCAAACCTCCACCCAGCTCATTAATGCAGGCAGACTCCCTTACTGGCCCTTATCTCGGGTGGCCACACTCGCTGTTCACATGAGTCAGAGCCCCCCGGGCCCCCGTTCTTCCCGGGCGCCATCTCTGGCTCCTTCCTCTGCAAGGTTCCTGTGTGCCCCTCCACCCCCCTCCTGTCAGCGCCCTGTGCATCACGCAAACCTCGGTCTCCATTCCTTTCGACCCTTTTTCCACTGAGTAATTTGCAGCTCTTCCCCGCGCCCCTTAGATCCTCCATGATGTCCTTATTCAGTGGTGGCGGGGTATTCTTTTTTGACAACGGGACTTGATGGGAAGGATGAGGAGGCCCCGGGCACAGATGGCGTGGCCTTAAGCATAGGCATGCACCATGTGGCCCCTGAGGGCCCCCAGGACCAGGGCCCACAGCCGGGCCAAGCAACAAATCCAGGAGGCATCTTAGTGTGACGGCAGCAGGAGCTGACGGTAATGATGATGATGATTTACACCACTGCACACACAAAGCCAGCCCTCCATTCATGCCTTACTCCGCGGAATATTCTATATAAACTCATGTTGCTTAAATTATAAATCATTTTTTTTCTTTCTATTTCCACAGTGACCAAAATCAAGATTTTAAATAATGAATGTTTTTGTAAGTAGTATTTCTGAATTAATTTTTTTCTTACCGACTGACTGCTATATTTCTGTTTTTTTTTTTATTGATTTTACTCCTGCAAGTGTCAGCTAGATTTAAATCAGCTTTACACCACTACAGCACCATACAGGTTATTGACCTGCTATGTCGCTTAGTGTCTAATTTCCCTTCAGTTAAAATTATTCTTTCATCAGCGATATGCCATATGTTGTTATTTCACTTACAGTACAGGTATCAGCAGAGTATTCTTATACATTCTTACACACACACACACAGACACACACACACACACACACACACACGCGTGTGTGTTTTTCACACAGTGCCTCATATACAGACAGGTCAAGGCATCCGCCTGACATCCTCGCAGGAGAGAGGGGCGGCTACTTCCCAGCTCCTCCGCCTCTGTCGCTATCCTTTCTCAAGGCCACATCCACATTTGGGCAAAGTCACCACTCCCTGTAGGCCCGTCAGCCGGCACAGGAGGGGCGGGGCACGCAGAGCCTTATGGCAGCCAAGAATCGCACCTGTCAGGTGGGGAGAGGCCAGTGCGAAGATGGGAGTGCCCCTGGGAGCGGCCAGAGGCCTGGGCACCTCCCCTTCGCACGGCGCCCATGACGTGCCGGTCTGCCACTGTCTCCTGGACAGCATCCACTCCAAAGGCACAAATTAGCTGTCTGCTCACTGGCAGAGCGGCGTCTAGTAAAGGGAAAGGAGGCTTATTCTGATTCCCCTACCCCCCCCACACTCCTTCTTGTCCCACTCAGGCTCTGGGACAGAGGTGCAGGCTAGAAGCATCTGGAACATGCCCTTTCCTCAGGCACGAGGAGACAAATTAAAGCAAGACTCCTGAAGAAAAGCCAAAAGTGCCTGCTGTAGCGTCCAATCAGATGGCACCTTCGGCCCCAGCACTCCCTCTCTCCCCCTCTACTTCGTTTTCTCTCTCTCTCTCTCTCTCTCTGCCTGCACGGGCGTCTTCTGCTCCACCCGAGGGCTTAGCCATACGTTTATTGGTTTATCAGCAGGGATTTTTTTGTCCTCATCAGAAATTCACAAACCTGTTCTTTTTGCCCTCCAACAAAATAGCTTATCAGGCCTACCTTTTCGCTTGAATTCCCCCCGTTTTGGCGAGGACGTTAAAAGTGAAAAGCTATATTCGTGATTACTCGTCTTTTATGCGTAAGTAGGCGATGCTATCGATTTTATAACGGACAAATGCAATAATCACTTTTAATTGAAGACTTGGAACAGGGTTTGGGATCTCTGAGGGCGGACGTGACAGTCGTTAGTGTTCACAAAGCCAATTCAGCAACCATAGGAAACAGCAACAGTGGCACACCTTGAGCACGAAGACTTGCAATTGGCTGATATGGTCCCCAGCTTGTGCCAGCCACTATGCACTCGTTAACATAAGAGATCCAATTATGCTATAAAAGTAATAAGCTCTTATAAAGGTTGAGCTCTGAGACATAATGTGATACATGCTGAAGACAAACTGAGGGTGTAATTTAAAAAACCCCTAGAACATAAATCCCCAGGGATAGCAAACATGCTGGTCAACCCACTGATGTTCACAAGTGTGTGTGTGTGTGTGTGTGTGTGTGTGTATCAAAAGGACAAGTCAGGAACCCAAAAGATGCAAACATATCATCTAAACATACTCAAAATGTACCAAAAACCCTAAATGTACCTTAGTAACCTTAAACACCATAATCAAATAAATGTAATCATCTCACGTCAATGTAATGAGCGTGTGACAGTGCAGAGTGTTCTGTGAGCTGTATGACTCCCATTCAGAAAATACACAAATACAGATGATTAATTAAATTAAATAAACTTTGCTTACCTGCATCAGACCACCATCCACCACCAAGGCAAAACATGAAAAGAGAAAGAAAATCTGTTAGTGACATAGCATGCCAATTAACTAAAATTAATCACTTACTCATTCTGACATCATTAACAATATTGATGATGCATATAACAGCTGATTATTCAGTGTTCAACCAGAAAACATCACACCACCCAAAGTCCCAAAGCTCTCTGCCACTCTCGGTAGTATATTTTAATTACCGGCATATCGATTAGTAAATGAGATCCAGGAGAACCTCGACAGCAATGTCCACGCCCATCTCGGAAAACCCAAAATCTAATAGCATTCCGAGAGCACATCATCCCAAAGAGGAACTGCACTTGGAGAATGAACCATTAGGTGGAAACACGACATCATCTGTAAGCAAATTAATATTAACTGGAAACACAACAATATTTCAGAGAACAAATTGACTGAAAACAAAACAACATTAACGGGAAACACTTCTGCCATAACAGAGAACAAAACAAATTAACTCTCGAACAAAAAGGGAAGATTCAAAGACAAATACAATCTCTTATTCCTGATTGGATGAGCCAGGTGTCAATCACCACTCTATGATTAAGTAAATGGCTGATCCAGGCAGGCTCTCAGTTTGGGTTAGTGCTTAAAACAGAGTAATTATCACAGTGATGTTGTCACCTCTGCCACAAATGTAGCTGTTAGCCTAAAGGGGCCCAGAGACCCAATATTAACTCAGTAGGTCTCCATTCTTCCTTGGATTGGATGACTTTATAGACTTGCTACGGGTAACAAACTGGATTTACAGCAGAACCGTTATTAGCATTGACATACCAGGAGCTGCTCATGCGCAAGAGGTCTTATAGGTTTAAGTCATTCAAGCTGTATCCATTCCAACAAAACAGCAACTTGTCTGTCGCCACTGCCCATAGATAAAAATAATAATTAACTCATATGAATTGATGAGCAGAGTACGAACCTCATAAATGATTACTTGGAAATGTGTGTATTATATATCCATGATGCAAAGAGCATGTAGAGTTTGAAACGGGGTTTGCTAACAGTGACAATAAGCGAGGATAAACTTCCCCCCTCCATGAAGCTCCTCTGACAGAGACAGTGAGACATGCTGTGTTCTCCATCCACAAGCCTGACTGCATGGATGAAGAAACTGGCAAAGCCCAACACACACAGAAAAATATTCCTGCTGCTCCAAAACCCCACAAACATTGCTGACAGGAAGACTTCCTGGCACCCCCCCCCCCCCAATCATGAGCTCTGCTCTTCCTCCTCTTACGAGAAAAACACCTGATTGACATGTGGTTTACATGATCAACAAAGGGGGCACTGTCTGTCACCATACAGCTTCCATCCCCATTGGAAAGTGCAGTTCAGACTTCCGTCCTCTGCTTGGGTTATAGTGTTAATGATGTTTTCCCTCACAGAGCATCACAGCCTGCGCTCTTAAAATGTCATACTGTAATCTGATGTCATAGCATTCTGTTCATTTGGTCTCTGAGATACCATTTAGTTTGAAGACTTATTTTATTTATTCTTATTTTGATCAGTACATCAGGGCCATCTTCTTGATGTGTTAGATGACAGGGTGGGACAGTAAACTGGCTGTCCCCATGACTACAAAGCAGTTGGTCTTCGAGAAATTGCTTCAGTTTACATTAAATATGTCTATGTAAAATGACAAAGGAATACAGATTAATATTAATTTCAGTTTGATTCAAAATATTAATTTCAGTTTGATTCAATACTGTTTCTACCCACCCAATATCACACCTGAATAGTGATGCTAGCCTTGGTAAGTCTGAGTATGTACCAGTGTATGCTGCAGAACTTGAGGAACGGTGAAATGTGTATCCTGATGGCTCAGTAGTACTGTGTAAGAGCTGCTTGGGAAGGGCAACAGGACATTCTTCTCCAGCCAGGAAGCTAGGTTACATGTGGCAGAATTCCCATCATGCAGCTTGAATACTGGAAAACCTAATGCCATGCACATGAAACCTGTACAAATATTGGTTTATAAAGGTTTGTGCTTGTGTTGTGGTATTTTGACCTATATAACTAGTTGTGGGACTGTATAAATCACACAGATAATCCACAGTTCATGCAGTATGTTTATGTTTATATAATGAGGTGACCCCCAATACTGTGCCTGTATTATTATGTACATATTTTTATTTTATAATGCAACTGAATTTTTTTGTCATTACTTAGATTAAAAATTCTAAGGACTAGTAGTTCTGCTTCTTGTACTAAACAGTACCTTTGCAAGACTACATTGTAGCAGTTGAATATGTATAGAACAATGTAGAATGACCTTAACAGTGTAGTATGTACTTAACAGTGTAGTATACACTAGTTCTGTAGTTCTCGAAGACCGCTCTTGGTCTTGAGACCGGTCTCAAGACCAGTTTTTTGTGGTCTCGGTCTCGTCTTGGTCTCGGACATAGCGGTCTTGATGGGATGGAGAAAAAAAGAGAAAACAGCACATCCTCATAGAACAGTATCATTCATTTATTACGCGCCTCAGTTGAAATGGAACCAGTCAGATGCATCTATTTTAAAAACGTCACATTGTATACATTTTCTCAACGGACACTGCTAGTGCTTCACAGTCCACATACATCATGCACATCGCATCATAGCAAAGTCGGCAAAGAAATGTCCAAAAATGCCCGCAAAGTCTATAGCATAGTTATAATTCAAATAAATTAGGTATTATACATTCATTAGAAGCACAGTCTTGGAGGTGCAAGTCAATCTGGAGGCTCATTCTCTTCAATTCAAAGCAAAGGGTC
>JABFEA020000010.1:21156948-21177051 GCA_019775915.2 Cyphomyrus plagiostoma | reverse complement strand
CCCTTTTCATGACGTATAGCCACTGTGCTGCAGAGTGACGAATCAGCCGCCGACTAACCCCCCCCCCCGCAAGACTGCTGCTCGCTTTTAATTTCCTGTTTCATTACACGCCAACAATGCCCGTATTGTCTCAGGGATGATAAACCAGGTCCTACAATGGGAATGGAAAAATGTGCCCCCCCCCCAGTCTGACCTGCACTTACCGCTCCTTTCAATTACCGGCCGCTCTGCCCTTTTCTCACACACAAAATATTAATTACATTCATTACAGTTCACACTTTCCCCGTTAATTGTTCAGTAATGGCAGATTTCACAGGGCCCTCAGCTGAAGGCCTTTGGGGGCACCCCCCCCATGTCCCTGGCGGCCATCCCTTCAGTCCCCCCCAAGTCTCACATGATGCCCGTGTCACTTCACTGATTAACCACATCACCTGTGCAGCCTGCGTACTTGGGCACCCTGATTGGTCCCATATCCGATTTCACCTCAGCCGGAATGCTTGTGGTCCACATCTGTACTTGATCTTGATAGATACAGATTTTTTGCAAAATTTTAACTTTACTTTAAAAGATCCATATGTTATAAAGAACCAGGAGCCTTTGCCTAAGGGGGATATTATAGTCCCTCCCTCGCTTAGCATACCTGGCACCCGACTGTAAATAAGCAGTGGCCTCCCAGGTTCACAAAAAAGTGGTATTCTGCTCTGTCTCTCCAATTAAACAGGCTATTATGCTAATGTAGCATTTACTGAGTCAGCGAGTGGGCAGCCAGCCCCGTCTCCTGCAGGGTAGCGATGGCGGGCAGAGCCATGCCCCGATACTTTACCCCCCTCCTGCCCCCAGCACCTCCAGTAGCATCAACCAGCTGCAATTAACGATGGCGAGTCCTGCAAACGAACAGCAATGAGACTAACATTAAGCTAGTGAGACTCCCCCACCAGGAATGCCAGCTACCATCTTCAAATGTTACAGACCTGCCTTCTTTTAGAATAACCTTGTTAAATGTCTGATGAGGGAACCTTCAAATGGATCACGGCGATGGATCCTGGCACTTTGTTCACAAAAAGTCTTCATTACAACAAGGAGGCAACATCACACTGAACCCCACATCTCCGTGTCCTACTTGCGTTCTGTTGTCAAAGCTGTTTGCGTTCGCTACCTGGTTCCATATCAATGGAAGAGGCTCGTTGTCTGGTTTAAGATAAGCATAACTTAATTACGGCTGAGTAGCATGCAGGAAACCCACTTTTAAAGGCCTCTGAGCCCAGGGAGCTGAAAGGAATTACAATCTAGAGGAGTTTTGCATGCAAACCACCAGCAAATGCTAATGATTTCTCAGAAGCGCAGAGCTGACGCGGTTTCAATAAAGGCTAGTTGAGATTCTGAACATTAAGAGGACTGAGCATCCTAATCTTTTTGGATGTTCCCCTGAATAAAAAAAAAAAACCTACCCCCCCCCCCCCCAGGAAGCTCAGTATCTGCTGAACTACATCTTGTGTCCCATTCCAATGAGAGCGAGACCTGAATGCACATACTGGCAACAGGAGGCGCACAGGAGCATGGACCCCAGTGCTACGGGCAAACTTCAGCACTGACACATTTGTCAGGCTACCAGGAGGGTGATGGGGTGGAGCCACTCTTGGTACCGCCTTTGATTAGATATGTCACACCTGATAAGGTCTCATGGAGCTTGACCTCAGATGCGAGCATCATGTGGGGCGGACTGACAAGGGTCTCCTTCGGCAAGCTAAAATTAGCAGAAAGCCAGGAGAGGCAGTGGGTGAGCAGCTGGGCTTCTTGAAGGGCCCATGGGTCCATGGCTGGCCGCTCGGGCGAGTTTCCCATGACGTGAGCGTTGCCTCTGCTGATTTATTTAACTCATGGTGTCGGCTTCCTCATCAATAAACCAGAGTACCTCCCCAGGGTGGCCAGTGGACTTCCGGGTTGGAGATGCCATCACTGAGGGCGACGACCCAAAGTAACATGGCTAAGACAGCAATGGGACAGCCCACCCTGTCCACATCCATCAGTGTCAAACGCTACAATTAGCTAAAAGATGCTGAAATGACACGCGGGACTCAGCTTTCATGGGGGTTTGCTGGGCCCCCGAATAATCAGCCGCCACCCACAGCTTAGTGCGGGAACTTGCTGTTGGGCTGGTGGCTCTCCTCCAATCACTTTGTCTTCCTGCCAAAGCTGTCAAGAATCCGTTCTCTGCCTCATGTTGACATGCTAAACAAACCTTAGCCTACTGAAGAATCATTATTATCGTGTGTGTGTGTGTGTGCGTGTGTATATAGCGAGACCAATGCATGGCATATCGTTGCTTATGTGCTTTGCGTGTGCATGACATGTTCATATGTGGGTACACACTTGAAAAAATCTATGTTTTTCACCTGACAGAGGAGAGAAGAGAGACATGACCAGGGTCACTAAGAGGCACTGCTCTATCCCATGGAGGTCAGAGGACACCGGACGCAAAAAGTGCACACTTCGATAACCAATCACAGGGTAATTAAAGGCCTCTAATAGCAGAAATGGGGCAAATGGCCCAATCTACATGCATTGATGAAGCAATTGCTGGTGTCACGTGCATTTTCAGCACTGCCATCTGCAGTGGGATGAAGACATAAGTTAGCCACTGGAAGGTGTCTTTGAGTCCCCACTCCCCTTGAACGGGTCACCGGGTACGATAGAAACAGTGCGCAAGCCTCATTAGATGCTGCGTGTTCGGGAGCATGAATTATGCAACATTTGGAGAACGAGCCAAAGTCTGTCCATTAAAAGAGCGCATTTGATCTTCCCGACATTCCGTTTTTTAGCATACTTAAAGGCCCCGCCCATCCTGGCTGGTGTTTGCTACTATCCGGATCACCTCCCCAGCCATGACCTAGTGGTAGAGTGGCTCTCACTTGACAGGCATGTACAGGGGTACCTTTGAAGATAAACCCAGAAACCCATTAGGGCCCGAGCACTCTCTCGCTGCTGACTGATCCACTAACTAGGGCCCGCCCTAGACCCTGCCATCATCTCCATAAATACTCACAAGCCTGCTGGAGATCTTTTGTTTGGGAGGAAATGTAGCAAAAGCACAGACATCGCAAACTGCCGTCTATGGCAGAGCGTTTCACATCTTTTATTCCACGTCTGGTCACATGATTAATGTGTTAATATTTGGAAAGAGTCGCTAACGCGTTTATAAATTCCCTCTGGATTGTCCTGGGTGCATAACATACCAGTGCTTCATGCTCATCACTGCAATACTGACTTCAACATGTCTCTTATTCCCGTTACACTCATCTGTTACTCGGCCGGAAACCTGACAACAAATGCGGGGCTGCGGCCCGGATGATGAGGGACCCACGGGGTGCAAGGCAGACAAACAAACAGATGAGCGCTCGACACATCCAGGGGCCCAAGATTGGAGTGAAGAGTCCTGCCATGGTGCCATGAATCATCGACACGACATCACAAGAGAATCACTAGTGCAAAGGACCTCTTACAGGAAACGATCTAAACAATAAAATAGTGCACATAGGCGACAGAGTGTTTTGCATCAAGAGCTTCACCAAGTAAAAAAGATTTTTGACACTGAAATTGCTGAATTTGTTCTCACAAATAATGAGGGGATGCGCGGGGCTTTATCATTTAAGACGGGTAAAGTATCTAAAATCCATTCCAGGATCAAACATGGAGAAAGCCTGGTAGTGATATCTGGTCAAACCTACCTGGTAGCAGGATATGGTGGTGTTGGGAATGTAAAATGTAAGATCGACACACGGCAGAAGCTAAAGCGACCTGAAATTGGTCCCAGTTTGGGGCGTAGGCTGGGCATAAAGGATGCTGGGAAAATTAGAGACCTCCAGACCCTGCCAATGGCCGTTATTTTTCAAGGACTGAATTTTCGTTGTCAGATTAAACAACGTCAAAGCCTCATGGACACAGCTAATAATAACACTTATTAACCAATCAGGATTTATAAAAATAATCATTTTTCCCAAAGAAAAAAAAGGAAGGCCAGTGTCTAGCATAAAATCCCAAGGCATACAAATATATCAAGTTCATCTTCACAGAAGGTCAGTGTAGCCCACTTCCAATATGGGCATTTACTGCCCTTAAGTCATTCAGCTTTAATTTTACACCTAATATCATGGAAAAATAGTTCCTTTAAGAAGGACAGACTTCACACTGACCAGAGCTAAAATTGTGGAGTGGAGAATGATCAAAGACCCGGGTTCAGTCTTGTGAGTCATTAGATACCAATTACTGAGTCGTAGCTCGTGTCTCGATGTCGTGGTGGGATGAGCACTGGTCACCTTGGCGCCCTAGTGGGAGTCCGGGTGCATGAACATCATACGCTGAAAGCGGCAAAAGACTGAGTGGGGTTCGAAACATTAACTTGGGCGTTTTGGAAAAAACCTGAGACAAGACAGGACTTTATTCACCCCCATGGTGGGAAGGTTCATTGTCCATTAGCACAGAAAGGAATACAATAAAGGATAATGTAAGCAAAAACAAATAAATCAGAGAAAAACGTAAACAACAAAACAACAAATATGCAATGGAAAGTCGGTAATGAAATAAATATGAAAGAACAAATGAAAAAACTGTGCAAAACAATGTTGCTAGATATAATAAATACAGTACAGAATGGCACTTGTTCAAATGGCATATGTACATCCAATGTCCGTTCAGAATACCAGTCCCTTTGGAAGACGTAGCTTTGTACAGCCGTCAGGCAGTGGGAAAAAAGGGAGCATTTACAACAGCAGAACTTACAAAGCTTGCATCTTCTTCTTAAGCTGTCTAAAGAATCACAAAATTACTGTTAGAATGAAAAACACATGACTTTCATCCAGCAAGACTCCCAAGTCATTCAACCCAACAGCATAAAAACAATTTACTGTCCCCGATGCATCCATCTGCCTCCAATGAGTGCTTATGCGGCTTGGGATCACAGCAAGCGCTCACTGATGCCAGAGTTAATGCATAATACACAAGATGCAGGTCAACACAACACAAACTGCGAAGGCAATATGTGTATCAATGATTCACCCTAAAAGCTGCTGTCAACCACACTGCCGTGAGAAGCCTGGAGAACTGGGCCCAGCGGCCAAAAAGGACGATTCTGCCCTGTGGACCACACTGTTATCACTGCTCATCGGGCTGCGTCTTATCTCATAGCCGGGCCTTTGAGATCAGTATCAAAGAGCTTAGCATTAAAACAACCTCGAGGCCCAGGAGTAAGCAGCCTCAGTTTAGAGCCTAAAGACATCAACTAATACGTTTACAACTCAGCTGCCAACGTCAACCAAAATAAGTAAAACACACACTTCAAATGAATATAGAAGTACTGCTTTTTTTTGCAACTTCTTAACTTGTGAAACCTTCCTCTATAGGGCCATTTGAAGCCACATCGTAAGAATGGATGCTATATTATTGCCACTAATAGAAAACACGCATCACTTTAATGGACAAAAAAATTAGCAGATTCCAGCTGTTTCTATATCTGCATCCCTTAAGAGTTTGAGGGGACCACTCTCTAATTTAATCTAACAAAGACACTCGTTTACTAAGAGATTCCAATACATAAAAAGACAAAAAAACCTTCATGTAGCACTGACTGTTTTGCATTTCAATCTTTATGAGCAGATGTCCTCCTTCTTTTTATACCAATTATTTTTTACACATTTTTTCAATTAGAATTTTATGGAGGATTTCTGTTTTTTTTTTCCAGAATGAAATTGCCTGAAAAGACCTTGTTATCATTTGTTAACGAGCAGCTGTCAATTGGGAAGGACCCCGGGTCTTTGTTTTTGGTGCTGGATGGAGAGAATCCATGCAGAAAACAAGAGGACCGCTCCTGTTCTTCACACCTCCATCTGCCACAAAGATGACCAAGGCCACTTCTTATTTTAGGCCATCTATTCATGTCCATGTCCGCTAAGACCTCCCTCTCTTTTTCCCTTCCCAACTGCTCTCCAGACATGCGCTACCTAAACTTCTGTCCCCATGGCTGTCTTTTCCACTCCAGAAAGTTCATAGGAGCGCTGCTGTCCTCCTTTATGCTAACTTTGCCAGCTAAAGGATGGCTCCATCCGCCTAATGGCTGAGCGAAACTTTGTTCTCCAGGGCTTGCACTTTCAGAGCAGATCTGTGGCAGAAACGTTCAATCACGGACATCACACCATAATGTGCCTGCTGAGGGGTAAAGCATATCAATTATGGAACAATCTTAATAGCCCAAACAGTCTTGCACATTTCATATTTCATGCGTGACTGGCATATTTAAATTGAGTTGAGCTATGCTAGATCATGTATAGTCATTTATGAAATGTACACACTGATGGTTAATGCTAATGAATCTGTGGGATAACAGCACTTCCAGGTTCGACATACCATGAAAATTAACTAGGTCAAAAACGACAACACTCTGCTCCCTTTGGGGCCCATCCTGACAATCTCACCAGGCCAAACAACAGCTCAGATAAGTTTCAATGGACATAACCCAGCAGCAGCGCCATTCTTCCTCAGAGGAAAAGAGCGGGGGCATGTTCCTGTATGTCATCTTGCTCTCTACCAGAAATATAGACATACATGTATATGTAGGGGACTGGCCCCCTATCCAGGGTTGTTCCCTGCCTCGTGCCCGTTGCTTCTGGGATAGGCTCCGGGCCCCCGCGACCCAGTAGGATAAGCGGTTTGGAAAATGGATGGATGGATGTATATATAGGTAAGTGCACATCTTGGGGTCAGCCAGTGTCCAGTCCCCTTCGGGGAGTTGGGGATCAGAGTCTTGATCAAGGGCCCAACTGCAGGATTCAAACCCAAGACATCCTGGACACAAAACAAGTTCATGCCTCCTTGACCACATGTTTTCGTTAAGCTCCTTTGTGACTCGAAGAATGACACATGGTAGCAGCCTTACTCCCAGATGCCCTCAATAATGACCCAGGAGCTCTCCTATCTGGATGGCTGCCATGTTCCTCCAGTAGATCCCCCAGCAGCAGCACTCAGCTAGCCTGACTCCTTCTACACGGCTACCACTCACCTCCACTGCTTCTCTCTGCAGGATCCATGTGCCCTCAAAATATGTTCATGATCATCTTTGGCCCTCTTATGGGAATTAGATTATCACACATGCTTCATGATTCATGTTGCATAGTTCATGTAATGCTGAACACCTCACACATACAGATGTTCATACATAGATGCACATTTCAAAGTATGCAATTGCTTAATGATCACATAACTCTGAATCCAACAAACAAAGCAGGCTTCCAACAAGACTCAGAGCTGAAGGATTATTTCCACGGCTTGATGACCCTCCACGTCAGAGAATAGTGGAATTTAAGCACACAGTGGCACAGCTGTTGAAGAAACTGCCAAACCATCATCTTTTCATCATTACAACAGAATGACAAGCCAGGTAGATACACAAAAATTAATCAATCAGTTTCATGCCAGAATCACGAAGCAAAGTTGTTATGTTGCCAGCTGGAAACGGGCGGTGTAGATTAAGACTATCCAGACTGCAGGTGACATGTACACCAACATGACAGTCATCATGTGAACAAAACTGAATGGTAAGAAGTGGCACTTTCAGCAATCCTGAATTTAAATCAAATGACACTATGGTAGAGAACATTCCAGACAATGGAACAGGTGTAACGTTTGTTAAACATGTGTGTGGCTAACACACATGTACTCTCTAGAGCTACTGTAATAAAGGTGATTTCTGCTGGGTGTGAAACGTCACAGCTTCTTCGGCCACCTCTCCCACACACATCTGCCAAGTGCCTAGATGTACAGCGTTGTGATATTGCAGTAGCCAGCCTGGCGACGGCACCGACCGCATGCCTGCCGGCTTCTAAACTTGCAGAAAGTTCTGCTGTCGAGTAAACCTCATCAAAATATTTATAAAGAAGACACTGGAATGTAAGCGGAGAACTTCGAAAATAAAGGGGCATTTATAACGTCTAACCTTATTTTGTGCTGAATTGGATTTTCCATATTGCTAAAATAAACCCTCTGTTTGTTGGCAGGGACAAAAATAAAAAACTCTGTGGAATAACAAACTTCCCCAAACGCGACTCTGGCGACCCTTTTATCGCCCGCCCCCCCCCTCCGCCGCGCCACAGTCCTGCACCCCTCCCCGTCTCTCCTGCGTCACCTGATAATGCAGCCTGCAGCTTCTACTGAGGCGCACATTGAAAAAAAATACACCGTTTCTGTTTTTTCCATGCAGTGCGATCCCCCCACCCCTGGGAAAGCCATGCACCCCAAAGCAGGTCGGACTGAATTTGTGCGGGTGCAGATTAATATATCATTATCCTTCATCGCCAGAGCGACACCGACTCTGCTGCCACCTTTATTGTTTAATCTGCACCCCCCCAATTCCCAGGGGGGCCATGGTGCAATATTTAAGATTTCAACCCTGGAGATGGAAAACAAACAGTTGGCATAAAGCTCGGAGGAGAGCAGGTGCCACCCCGCACAGCATCTGCAGGCCTGCACAAGCAGCCCCGCATGAGCATCCGCGAATGCCACCACAGGTGCTCACCGACTCGCACCAAGTCTGATTTTAATCGCGACAGACTCAACAAGAGACCGACACTGGCACGGAGGCTTCTGCCTGCTCCTTCGAGAAGACACTAGCTTTCCTCACGACGTGCTTGACTGAAAGGGGCGCCACGATTAACAAATCCAGGAGAAGCGGCCACGTTTAATGGACGCCGCACTGCAGAGAAGATGACAATCTAGGCTGTCGACCAGAGAGACAAAGGGAAAGAAAGGTTTAAAAGAAAGGAGATCTGCCGCTTCTGAAGTAGCCCTAAAAACTCCCGTCAGTGAGGTGGGGAGTCAAAGGAGGTGACGCCTTCTTCAAGGACATCAAGGTTCCCGGGGAACTTGTGGAAGAAGAGGAATATTATTAACCCAAGTGGCACCATCTTCCCGTTTCTTCAGACCCATCACATGGCGCACATTTCCGTGAAAGATGAAAGCTAATTTGGCTTAGGAAATTGTTCTGCATAAGGTCAAAACAATGCCACAACAATACCGAAAATGGGCCATTTTAAAAATAACTAGATGGGGAAAAAATGTATAGAGGCGTAGCGTTCTTTTTATCTAGGCCAGGAATCATGAGCGTGGGGTTGATTTCAACTTGACGGAGTCTGAGAAACAAAAGTTTAACTTCTAGAATGTACACGGTGTCCAGCTGCTGGATTTCAGATCCCCGTTAGGATAGTTTTTAGGCTTACGGAGGGAAGACCTTGACCTCCTGTTGATTAGCTCTGATTAATTAAAATTGCAGCAAGACACTTTAAAAATATATTTGTTCATATTTTTTTTTAGTTTGTAGAAAATTTGAAAGGACTTCGACATGATTGAAGCAAACAAACCGGCCTTTAATGCCGTCTTTGTTTCCTGGGATATGGCAGCATGTCGGCACTTTCTGCAGCCTCCCGCATGCCGGCTGACACCACATGCTGCCGATGCTCTATAATTAACCCTGGCGTGGCTCCAGCACAGGTACCGAGAAGCGGAGGGGACTGCCAGCAGATCTGGCAGACAGGAGCGATTCCCACAACCTGGGCTTCACCGTGCACAAGAGGCCCTTTAACACTTTCGACTGCGTGAAGCTGCAGCAGTGGCGATGTCTGCCCGCTCGCCCCACTACCAATCTGGCCCACCACACCGACCCCGCCTCACCACCAACTCACCCCGTCCTGTTTGCTCCCCTATGTGCAGGCTCTTATCGGATCATCAGGCCTCCATACGGCAATCTCGATCACCTCGTGAGGTTCCATGTTGTCGAAAACAATGTTTACGGGGCTTCGGATGATCGGCCTATTAGCATATTACATAAATGTTTGACACACAGGGTATGCGGTCATTCCGAAAGCACTGACCAGGGCGGGGGGCTTTAAAGAGGAGTTAAATGACTTATGTTCAACTCAGGATAGGAATAACCATAGGAACGGAGAGCTCAGAGGTACTGAATCCTCTTTAGGAGCCAAAACAGCACAAGAGCTGCTGTTCAGACACAAAGCCCAGCTCTTCTGCTAGATGTTTCAATACAGCACCTGCCTCTCAGAGGCACACTGGAAAGCCAGTCCAGCCAGATCACCTTCACGAACGAGTCAAGGAGCCACAGACAAGGGGCTTTCTGCTTTTATTTTCCAGCTTGATTTTAAGCGGTTAATTAGATGGACAAAAAAATGTCAGTAAGAAAACCTCGTGTGAAAGTATCTGTGCAAACTGTGATTCAGGAAACAATGTCAGTGCTACCGGCTTTATGTCAGCTTGGAATTCAACAAAAAGCACTACAATATCAGCTTTTTTATATTTACAATTATTGTATGTCCATCCATCCAACTGATAACCTTTTATCCAGGTCTGGGTCGCAGGGAAACATATCATATGTTGTAATATTTTCAGGAATACATTATTATTTGACGTTATGTGTTGGATGTGATAATTTGGTTCATTTGTCTGTTTTAATTATAATTAAAGAGAGGAGACGCCGAACTGGTTGTTAACCTATTGAAGATTCAGTTTAATGTCACCCTTATTGTACCCATCCAGGGACAACAACGACAGGCGGCAGATTATTAAGTAAGCAAAAGTATTTAAAACTACGCGAGCAGAGATAACAGAGGGCGCAGGTAGGCGGCGCCGGGGGTGACCGGCGTAACTCCGGTCAGTAGATAAGCGTGATAGATGAGCTCCGGACGCAACTTGACCGGGTTCGGTTCTTGGAGCTGGTGAAATAGGGCACCGCAGCTGTACGATTCGGAGGGACTCATCTACGCTACTCGGTTTCATGCGGTTATGAAATACATATATACTGCATATAATAACACACCCCAGAAGCATGCAAACATCTACACACTGCAAATCCATTACATTGCAGTATTACATTTTTTTATTTTACACGGTAAATCTCGACGTCAGAAATTGAGCAGGCAAAAGAGATAAAAGTAACAGTGATAGTCAGTACGGAATAATAAAACTAAATATGATCTGGCTCCACTATCCCTCTGTGGGATTAGCGGGAATGGTCTCAATTAATATTTGCAAAAGGTCGCAACATATATTTTTTACCTGAACAACTGTAGCTTGCATACGAAAAAAATTAAAATGCAAGTTATGTCCGTGGGTTTTATATAAAAAAGTTTCATAACGAGTTATAAATGAAGGGATATTCACGTTTTTGTTTTAGACCGCACCAGCTGATATTTGGGTCAGTACAGTATGAATCTAACTATGCAATTGCGATAGGATCGCTACTGCATTTTAAAAGTTTAGAAAACGTACAGTAATGAGGGCAGAAACACCCTAGCATCCGCCCTAAGGCCGTCACATCTGCCCTCCCTTCATAAAGGGGACACAGGGCGGCGGCATAATTATAAAGCTACATTGCTCCCTATTCTGCCCCTGTTAAACGGGAGAATCTCCTTTCGCTTATTTGATATAAATACGTGCATTTTCTAACCACACCCAGCAGCACCCTGTGCTCTGGATAAGATTCTTTCCATTATTATTTCTATACATAGCGTTTTAAGGTATGATCGTAACCTAGAGGAAAACGCGGTGTCAGGGACGGGCAGTGCGAGGAGAGAACCCTCCCCTCCCCTCCCCTCCCGGGACGCGACCGCTCTCTCAAACCCGGTGCTGACGGGCCGGCCCCCACAGCCAAGCTGTCCTGACCTGCGCGTTTAACTTTGCCAACGCAAAGACACTTTACCTTTGGAGTCAGCTCCTGACTTTCACTGACCGCTCCGCCTCTTCGGCCACTTCATTTTTTTTTTATCATTTATTGCGCACTTACGGCGCCGTTCGCTGCCGGACTAATTTCTCTTCAGATTGTAAAAACGCTAGATTCTTTTTTTTTCTGCCCGAACGCTTGGTTGATCTGAACTATTTCACTTTTATTTTAACATTACAAAGTCTTTGGTCTTATCTCAGCTATAACGTTAGTTAATGTGAGCTGGCTAGTTGCTATGATCTAACTAATGAACTAATGGATAAGGTATTGCCAGCGGATGATTATCGTGCAATACACTCTGACACCGAAGGCAGTTGAGCTTTCTGGTTCGCAAGACATTCATGTTCTGGAGAATTAATCCTGTCAACAGCAATAAACATTTACAACAACATTTGTTATTGTAAAGTGACGATATTTAATTATGGTATATATACATTAAAGATGGTCCCAATATGTATTTCATAACAAAGGATGTAATAAATGAACAACTCAAAACCAATGGTAAATTTAACCCAACACTGTCAAGAATAATCTAGTCTGGGGTAGTTGTAACAACCCAGCATTCTGGTTCAATTACATAACCCGAATGGCTGGGTCAAAAAAACTGTCTTCTGTCCAAAATTTACCCAGCACTGGGTTGCCAGTCAACCCACGTTGGGTTGTTTTTAACGCAGAATTTTTAGAGTGTAGAAATACTACAATACCATATCCTGGCTAGGGCAAGCAACATGCCAATTGCTCACGGTAGAATTTTCCGAGGTTAGGAAATGTCCCGGCCCGTCCCCTCACAGTACATGGTGAAATTGGGCAGTGAGGGTTATTTATCACAATCGATCAGTTACATGTACGATGAAATTTTTTCCAATTTTTAAATGTTTATAAACATACTCTGGAAATCATGTTGTGGCCCCCTGCCAGTGTTTGGCAACCCCCACTTTGGCAAAGTCTGGCCTAGGGCACCCAGGGTAGCCATCTCTCACACATCTGGCGTGACACTCATGTTTTTCACTCTTGGGCTCATGCAAGAAGTCTACTGGCAAATTTATATTATTCCATTATAAACCTAAAATGAACTACAACAGAGGTGTTGGAGTAGTTTGCAAACCCAACAGACTATTTAGAAGGTAAAATACTATTTCATACATGTGAATGCATGTGCAGACTTGTCTCAAATTGAAAATCCACTTAGGTAATTTCAAATAAAATTAGCAGTCTCTGGGCTCCATTAATTTTCATCTGGACTGTGACAGGCTTTGGAGGAAGTTTCTGTTAAGTACAGGGCTTCTTTCAGAGATGGAGTTCCCAAGAATGTCCCGGTGTTTATCCTCTCCTCTTAGCAATCAGAATTAAAATGCTTGCACTACACTAAACACACACAAAAAAATGTCTGTCATAAAGAAAACGGCTTGGCATGAGTAACACCTTCCAGGGGAATCCAGTCCACGTGATATGATTCCAATAGCTGTGGGGAGCTGTGTGGCTCAGCAGGTTGGGATTCTGTGCCTTTGATCAGAAGGTTGTCTGTTCAAACCCCAGGGCCAGCAGTGATGTTACCATTACGCCCTTAAGCAAGGCCTCTAACCGCCAATGGCTGACCCAGCTTTCTTAAAAACGTATATCACTTTCAATAAAAGCATCTGTTAAATACAAGTTAAATTCTTTCAGAGAATCCTACCTATGTGGCTTGATTTAAGAGTCCTATAGTCGTAATGGACTATGGGCAATGCGTTCACCACAATAATGTTATCAGACCTCACGGTAGGAGGTCAGCTGTATGATTTTGGTAAAAATAGGTGCAATTATTGCACCTGCCCGAAATTTCATTGTTAATAACAATAGATGAAAGGCGCAGAACAATAGCAGGTGAGTATCAGCGAGTTCACGCTGCTCTGAAGCAGTCTGGCCAAAGCTCAAGCGTGCTACCAAATTCCTCCCGAAGCGCTTGACATATGGGGCTCCAGAGCCCCACCGGGGCCCCCTGGCACCTCTCTCAGCCTCACCAAATGGGCAGCACCGTCTCTGCATCTCACCAGACAGGTGGCCGACCTGCCCTCTAATATTAATTTTACATTTACGGTTAGTGTGTGTCAGCGTCACTCTGGACATGCGCGGTACAGGAAGCCCGTAGCCCATATGGCGTCTCTAGTAAACAAATTCACAGGAAATTAAGAAAAATGAGGAATACACGGTAAAAACTCTTACCTGCCAGAAACACAATTAACCTGTACTATTCATCACGAGAGAAACACAGATTTTCTGGCAAGGTGTTCCTCCCCCTCACTCGTAATTTAAAAAGCCGGGGAGACCTTCAGATGTCGGAAATATCCCAACTATGCTGTCCTTCTTTTTCAAGTCATGCTGAAAGCAAGACACGCAGGGACATTTTAGACTAATCATCACCTGGGTTAAAAATGAAAGAGCCTCCTGCCAAACAAGCTGCCGGATCCACACATCAACACACGTGATGGATGAACCCTGTAAGCCCCTGGCATGTCTGACAGTGTTTTACCGCGCGCTGCCTGCGGCGATCAATCCACCGCGCAAAAAGGCACCGTTAAACCCAGGAAGGACTTTATCCCTTCAGACAAATGTACTGGGAACTCTTTGGCTTTTCGACCAATTACTTAACTGGCTGTGTTGGAGATGGTGGCCCACATTCTGAGGTGCAGAGTCCCAGAGAGGCCCGCCCCCCCCCCGTCCAGCTGCCGCCCCAACAAGACAAAGCGTAGCCACACTGAGTCCTACTTCCAAGATGGCCACTTCAGTACCAGCATGACCCAAGGCTGACGTCTCCCTCTCCACGCACACAAATCTGTTTAAAGGCCACAGGGTACAGATTTAAAAATCCTTTTTACAAATATGTCTATTTTAAGAGAGCCGTATCACTATGAGTGATTGGTAGAGAATGGCCAGACATGTTTAAACCATTATATAGTTAAGAAAAGATTAAATGATCCTTTTATGTGTCAGTATAGTAAATGATACACAGTGGGATTAAGGACTAAATAAAATACCTGCAGTAAACAATCATGATAATAAAACCATTAAATATTTATGTATGTCATTTTAAAATGAATAACAGTATAAATAAGAGATGCAGTGCAGGTATGTTTATAACGTACTTCAGGGTTTATGGAAGGTAAAAGTACAGAATACACTGCAGACAGTCTGCCAGTTAAGCTGCATAAACACTGAAAAATATAGAAGATTAAAGACACATTTATGTATTTGATCACGAAAATGAAACGGGAGCTAATTTTTCCAAATCAACGCAAGGACCGATTAGAAACAATAAAAACCGACTGAGAAAATGTCAGCAGCACGTTTGCTTAAAAGTCTGCAATGCAGGGCCATCTGAGATGCACTTAGGCACTGCTTCTCTCAAGCAAAGTTCACAGTTTCGTAGATGAAGAAACAAAGGACAAAAAAATAACAATCACTCACACCCTGCTAAATGCATTTACTGCTTACTTTTTATGGTGCCTTGACAAACACATAAAGCGCATACGTAAGCATAAGTGAAGGGGGGTGGGTTCTATATTATGACTGTATACTAACATTCGATCTCTCAGTCGTTCCTAGAATTAAACCTTCACAAATAGGGGAACCCGCTGAAAGTTTCCGGCTTCTCTTTCATAATAATCAATAATATTGAGGCCAATCTGAAAAGGAAATAAAGACAAACGTTGGGACAGCCGAGGGATCCGCCAGCATTGGCAAAAGAGGGGAGAGGAATGAGCCACATAACTGGCATGCTCACTGAAGGGAGGTCAAGGGTCAAGGGTCAAGGGGAGGTCAGCGGAATTCCACAACTATTCCTATTCTGGGTGTAAATCGGCAAAAATTAAGACTTTCCTCAAAATGTTATTTCTTTTATTTGATTATAAAGATTATAAATGGTCATATTATAAGCAATCGCAAACTGTAACTATGTAACATTATAGCTACGTAACACTGGAACAGGGTAACACTGCGTAAAGCAACACTAGCTATATTATACTAACAATGCAACACTGATGCAAAGTAGCACAGTAAAAATGTAACACTCTCTGTAACAATATTACAGTGCAAAAATACACAGCATACACAATATAACAATATATTATGTAAAGTTCACAAAATCTATCTGCATAATTTGAATAACTGATGGCGCATAACAAGTCTTTGTTTGCTCCCTCACAGGCTATGATCTACCAACACTGCTCAATTCCCTAAACTCCCTGTTTCACCAGTACCTTACAGTTGCGATAACATACATACAATACATGGACGGCACCCTAAGGGGCAGATAGATACAGACCATGCCAAGCACCCAGGCCTGGGTTATCTCCAGCCCAGGGGGATATGAGCAGTTCCGACAGGCCTGGGATTAAGCTCCTTTGACAGCAGTAAGCTTTCCATTCAGGCAGCTTCTACAGTTTATTTATCATGGATAGAACTTTTCTTTGAACAGTGATTACTGCTGATGTCAACCCAATTAGGATCAAAGCGGATGGTATCCAAAGCTACCACACTCTCGAGCAGGATAGGGGAGCCCAGAAAAACAGAGCATGGCAGTCGGTAGAACCAGGACACAATAACCTAAAGATGGGAACTAGAACCAGGAGACTGACTAGTTTAAGAAGCAATAAAAACTGTGATCACACAATTTAAACGATCGCAGGCACAGAGCAGTTTCCAGCGGAGATGGATGGCTACCCCCTTATTAACGACTCCCATTTAATCACCATTTTAAGTACGAGAGTAAATGATCAGAACATAGATCAACCAACTTTCTTAGCTGTTTGCAGGAAATCTTCAACTTTAGCCGAAATGAAGGCGAACAGCAACTCATGCTAATTGATAACGGGGGCTGCCAGCACCTCCCTTGCAGGCCAGGAAATGGGCAGGACAGCAAAGGCGAATGAATTGGCGAGTGGCGTGCCAAGAGAGAGCTGGAGGGCGGTGAAAGACGGCACTCCTCAAATACCCATGCCGAGTTTCAAAGAAGCCACCATTAGTGGGCTATCATTAAGAAGGGCCGGCCCCTCTGCTCCCCGGCGGACGGGGGGAGGCTCGCCAGCCCGCATCTCTGGAAGCCAGCACGGACCGCAGAGAGGGGCTAAGGACCAATGAAGTCTCAGAGCAGCATTGCTCTGCGTTGCCACGGCGCCCTCAATTCCCAGCCCAACTGTCATTGCTGGAATTGGCTTTGACTTGCTCAAGCAGAGAATTTTTAAGTCATATGGCAATTAACAACTATTGCCCTTGACAGGGCTCACTTCTAGCAATCTCGACTACCTCGCTATCATCTAAGCATGGGTATGTTACCCTCAAAAGACACACTTGTTCCAGAGTTTTCCTTTTGTAGCTTCTCTACGATGGTCAATGACCTCAAATTGAATACTTTTCACATATTCTATTTAAAAGTCACAAAAACAACAAGATGCGGTGTACTGTGCTGCTATCACGAGCCGCGTGCTAAAACCACCAAGTTTCGTCCAGAGTTAAAACCAAGTGATAGGGGAGAGTGCTACAGATTTATTGTATCTACATTTCTATGGCTGCACATTTATGTAAACGCCCCTGCAGACGTCAGGTTCAGGCGACTTCAAAGACGGACAACTATCTCCCTCTTAATCTGAAGCGCCCTTCACCTCAGAAAATGCTTCACAGCTGCACGCATCTAATATTTTCTTTGAAGATCTGACAAAGGGAGGCCATCGTCTCAGGAATGAAGAACCTGCGACGAGTAGGAAAGCGCAAGTAAACTGTCGATAGCTGCGGGAGTAACTTGAAAATTATAAACATTATAACGATGCACCTTCAATAGCAATAATGACACCGCAGCCGGCAGGTTCCAAAACGCTCCAAGCAGTAAAACAAAGCGAGGTGTCACTGTGATCTCTCGCTCTCCCTCGCTCTCTCTCCCCCCCCCTCTCTCCTTTGAATGACAGGTTTCTTTTTTTTTGTTTTCCATCTGTGCTCCTTTCTTGACTCGGTGTGCAGAATCTGTTGCTGACAATAAATTGGCAAAACACTAAAATTCAAATCTCCCTCCTCGGTGTGACTCGCAACACCCTCCGAGTTTTCTAAATTCCGTCGCGGGGTCTCTGATTTTCCATCTTTTGTCGACACACACACAAGCGTATGCCTAGAGACGGCAGGGAACGTCATATTCATTATCCTACAAAGCACAGAGCCTCGAGGGAAGCCTTGATGTTGACCAATATGAGAAATGAATCACAAAGAAGATTCAATAACTATTCAACTGCCATTGAAGGCAGACCTTAGCAACATTACACTGGAACTGTCACTTCAAAAGCAAAATGGAAAAAACTCGTTTCCTTTCCTTCAGTATCACAGCTCTTTCTTTACTTGGTAAACAAGTATCCCAGTAATACAATACTGGCCCAATTTCACCTCCACTGGCTGAGATTAGCATGCTATCCAACCTGTAGTTGGATGTGGCCGCTAGATGCAGCCGATCTGATGCAGGCAAATAAAACCAAATGAAACTCTTTAATTTTCTGCTCTTTTATTTGATCTTTAATAGCCAAGTAGTGAGTGCAATCTTAGAAAAAGCTGTGCATTAAAAAAAAAAATCTTCTAAAGGCTACACTGGAGCATAGCTACCGCACATTGTTGTAAGCCATATGAAGTAAACACAGATAGCAATACAGCTACAATACAGCCAGATTTAGAAATAAAATGTTTACGTAAATGAAGAGTCACAGGTGAACATAGCAACAGCAGTTAAGCCACATACAGTGAAGAGGTAGATGAGTTTAGATCAACAACTTAGATTTTTTTTTAATTCTCATCATATTGTGAGAACAAAAGAAGAAAAAACAATATTCTAATCTCAATTGATTTATCTTGAAACATCAATAATCCTTAAATCTAAAAAAAAAGAAAGAAAAAAAAGATGTCTTCTTCAGTATAATTAGTGTGGTGGTAGGTTTTGTGATGTGTGTAACTCTTTCTCCTGTACTGACTAATATTTGCTACTAGTCACTCATCAGGAACTCAGTCTTGGTAAATGGCATTACAAGACATGTCATTGTCCACTAGCACTACAGATCAATCTCTCCAGAAAGCGTATGATGCGCCAGAGAATGCTAATATCACCGTAAAAACAGCAATGCCATCAATGCCCAGCTGTCAGCTTTAATTGCATAAAACAAAGTAATTTGAGCGCAGCGGGGGGCATGAGGGGGTAAGTGATGAGACAGAAGGTCACCGCCTCGCTTTCCCAGGTCATACGGCGTGCTTCTCCATCCACAAACACTCCCAGCATGCCTTGCCGCTAATATTGAGATGTATGATAAGACGCGGCCTTGCCATCTGTTTACCGCTGCGTTGCTGAGCACAGGGCTGATGTGAGGGCGCCAGGTAGTTTGACAGTACAGCCATGCCAGGGCAACATGCCTGCCTGCTGCTTCCATGACGACACAGTGGTACAACTGCACCGGCAATTCCGTAACTGGAAATATATATTATATTATTTTTTAAGCCAATGCTGTACCTTGTTTTGTTTGTCAAGATTGACGTTTCCTGGAAGAAGTTCCTTGAAAAGTTTCAGCTCAGCGTCTTCCAGGAACTATCAAAAAAAAATAAAATAAATACAGTGCCTTCACGCGTCGATGTGTGAATCGCAGTGGCTTCTGGGAAGACCTTTGTCAGAAAAGATGTTTCCTGGGATTCTTGCAATCATCGCTACCACTCAGTCAACAAAAGCGCAACACAGTTACAACAGACAACTGGGTCATGGCCGTCTATCAAGGTCGCTTGCTCGCCGGCTTCCAGCGAGAGCGGACATGCTCTTTGGTACTCCCTGGTTCCTGACCAGCTCCCTGACTGCTGTCTGCTGGCTCCCCCCAGGACAGAGGAGAGGGCTTCTTCAGGACCAGGGTTACCAGCTGGAGATGGACACCAGCTTCCGGAAACCATATTTAAATAGAAGCTACAGCGGACCCAAAATCGAAAGACTCTTTGAGTCTGAAGAACATCAGTGTACACCCAATGTTACTACACACCCAACATCAGTGTACACCCAACATTACTATACACCCAACATCAGTGTACACCCAACATCAGTGTACACCCAACATTACTATACACCCAACATCAGTGTACACCCAACATTACTATACACCCAACATCAGTGTACACCCAACATCAGTGTACACCCAATATTACTATAGACCCAACATCAGTGTACATCCACAATCAGTATACAGCCAACATCAGTGTGAACCCAAAGTTACTATACACCACTGATCATCAACTGGCGGCCCGCTGAGCCGTTCAATCCGGCCCGCGACTGGATTCCAAAATTGTGAGGATCAAAA
>JABFEA020000010.1:21108904-21134339 GCA_019775915.2 Cyphomyrus plagiostoma | reverse complement strand
TGGCTCTGTCTCCAGGACAACGAGAAAGACTGTGGCTCTGTCTCCACGACTGCGAGAAGACTGTGGCTCTGTCTCCAGGACAACGAGAAAGACTGTGGCTCTGTCTCCACGACTGCGAGAAGACTGTGGCTGTCTCCACGACTGCGAAGAAGACTGTGGCTCTGTCTCCAGGACAACGAGGGAGACTGTGGCTCTGTCTCCAGGACAACGAGAAAGACTGTGACTCTGTCTCCACGACTGCGAAGAAGACTGTGGCTCTGTCTCCAGGACCGCGAGGAAGACTGTGGCTCTGTCTCCAGGACAGCGAGGAAGACTGTGGCTCTGTCTCCAGGACTACGAGGAAGACTGTGACTCTGTCTCCAGGACTGCGAGGAAGACTGTGGCTCTGTCTCCAGGACTACGAGGAAGACTGTGACTCTGTCTCCAGGACTGCGAGAAAGACTGTGACTCTGTCTCCAGGACTACGAGGAAGACTGTGACTCTATCTCCAGGACCGCGAGGAAGACTGTGGCTCTGTCTCCAGGACAGCGAGGAAGACTGTGGCTCTGTCTCCAGGACAGCGAGGAAGACTGTGACTCTGTCTCCAGGAACAGAGCTGCTGGCTGTTGGCATCGCTCAGTTCCATGGGAATCTTTTTCTAGTGGTTGTCCGTAAAGCAGAGTGTGGGCCGTCCTGTTGTCTCCTTAGGCCCAAAGGGGCTGGACGGCAGGCAGCACTAACATCCAGCGCTACTTCACCTGCTCTTGCATTACACAGCTAGGTTTTTACGGAGCCTTAACATGACGGGTATTATAGGCAAAGTTTAACTAACCGTTACTCAGTACTTAACATTCGTGGATAGTTCAGGTCCAGAAAGTAAAAACAAGATATTGTTCAAACCGACCAGCTGAGTCCCCTCAGACTGAAAACTGTCACTCTTTATACTCAAATGCTTGGTTGAAACGAAGTCTTGGTCTGGAGTTTTACTTTCCGCACCTGAACTATCCAGCTCTGGTGCTTATTTTTAATGCATATTTTTATTTTAACTACTTACCAGTCGTTTAGCTGTAACCTTCCTTTGTCCAAAATGAAAAGTCACATGGCTGAACAACTGCAGTCAGTTCAACGCACCGCAAATCCAGGAACTGCACCGTATTATTTTTGTCTTGTAAAATTAATTATTGAGCTCCTTCTTTAAACAAATTTTAAAAATGTCAATTGATAAACTACAAGGTAAACATTTCAGCTAGCATTCTTCAGGTAACTGGTATTTCCTTACAGGGAGCATATTTACTCGCGTTTATTCATATTGTGCTCGGCTAAAAGCAGCATATTGCTTTGTTTCTGGCATGGACTGAGACTCAGGCAGTTGGGAGTGAGTATTGAGGATGGTCTGAGTGCTTCATCATCGTACAGAGAAAACAATAAGCGGCCATCTGCCACCCGGCGGCGTCCCCTATTTACTCATACACTTGGATGTGTTTCTGGCTGTTTTGAAGGATTGCAGGGTTGGGCGTCTCAGCGCCGCTGCTGACCAGGTACCTCCTTATAAAGCTGTACCTCCTCATGAAGATGTACCTCCTTATTAAGCTATACCTCCTTATGAAGCTGTACCTCCTCATGAAGATGTACCTCCTCATGAAACTGCACCTCCTCATGAAGATGTACCTCCTTATGAAGCTGCAAGTCCTCATGAAGCTGCACCTCCTCATGAAGCTGTACCTCCTTATTAAGCTGTACCTCCTTATGAAGCTGTACCTCCTTATTAAGCTGTACCTCTTTATTAAGCTGTACCTCCTTATGAAGCTGTACCTCCTCATGAAGATGTACCTCCTTATGAAGCTGCACGTCCTCATGAAGCTGCACCTCCTCATGAAGCTGTACCTCCTTATTAAGCTGTACTTCCTTATGAAGCTGTACCTCCTTATTAAGCTGTACCTCCTTATGAAGCTGTACCTCCTTATGAAGCTGCACCTCCTCATAAAGCTGTACCTCCTTATGAAGCTGTACCTCCTTATGAAGCTGTACCTCCTTATTAAGCTGTACCTCCTTATGAAGCTGCCCGTCCTCATGAAGCTGCACCTCCTCATGAAGCTGTACCTCCTTATTAAGCTGTACCTCCTTATTAAGCTGTACTTCCTTATGAAGCTGTACCTCCTTATGAAGCTGTACCTCCTTATGAAGCTGCACCTCCTCATGAAGCTGTACCTCCTCAAGAAGCTGTACCTCCTCCGTAAAGGTGCACCGCCTCTATTTTCATGGGAAAAGGAAGCCTACTTGCTGTTCGAAGCTGCCACTCATTACTGACAGACAGCGTACGGTTTGGACTGCAGGCTAATGGGAGGCTGGGGGCAAGAAAGGTCACAGCCCGCATAAGTGAGATAAAGGCCCTTCAGTTCTGCAATGCTGGGTAGTTTAAAAGCTTTGGAATAATTAAATAAGCAGGTTTTGCAAGTCAAAATAACGGTTATACTGTGGTTCAATATCACATGATATTCAGAGAGAGCTTGATTCCTCTAAAGCCTCCACAGGATGAAAACAGGTTTCCAAGATAACTGTCAGTGTGGCGTATACTGCACTTAGAGACAGAGAACATTCTGGAATATCCGGCGGTAGCTGTGAAGCCTAACCGCAGGCCTGTGTCTCCGCCGAGATCAGCGATGGCACAAGGTTAACGCGCAGGCTCAAGGTTTTTTTGTTCCTTTGATTAATCAGGTGAGACCCTCCCTTTCCAGGCTGTCTGAGGAGAGAAGGGCAGCGTTTGATAATGATTGAGGATCCAGCAACGAGGCAGTTTAATGTTATCAAGCCGGCTTCTGAGCAGGGCCAACCTCAACTGGCTGGGCCACGATAGGGGGAAGTTTCCAGGGGATGGCTGGCTCCAGACAGGGAAAAGGATCACACGTCGCAATGGGATTAGACAAAATCCTCCCCCTTCAACTCTATCTCACTGGCCAGGCTTCTGCCGCCGAGCAGCGGCCGCGTGACCCGGCGTAATTCACCCCGCTAACACTTGGGCTAAACCCGGCCCCCTCTCAGGTACGACGCCATAGCCGACCGGGGCCCATGTTTGCGGGGGCCTCGGCTCTTATCTTACAGCCCCTATTAGACACACTCCCCGCCTCCCCCCCACTGCTAAAACCTACGATGAGGCAAGGACGAGGCTGACGGTTAATTTTTAAGTTATGATGAATTATAGCTTCCGTCATAGACTGGAGCACAAGAAGGATACGAGAGACGGGGGCTACGGCACGCCCGGCCGTGTTTAAAAATGATTGATTAAGCTGACACCGGCTCAGAGGAGCGGGCCCCATCCATTTGTCATCCTCTTCACGCGAGACAATGTTTCAGATGAACATGCAGGAAGCACGGCAGTTAAAGCACATCCTTCAGGTGCAGTCGAACCCCAAATTAAGGGGGGGAAAAAAACACAATTATTTTTATCATAGTCGACGGATATCAGGAAACGCCAAAAACAGAGGATGCAACTCATTTCAAGTCCGGCAGGAGGAGCCGTATGGGTTGAGACTCGCACCCAGTCCATGCATGAGGGCCACATCAGTCGTTTTTGGCTGGTACTTTCTTGCCGTGTGACAGAATGGATACCTAACTTTCTGAAGTAAAATCATGGTGTCATTACTCTTAATGTGATTCTGTTTATTGTAGGGAAGTTTGTACTCATATATTAGGGAAAGGGCTTCACCTTTTTGCAGAGCTAATTTCGCCTGTGAGGATTTCCATCAGAAGCAATTTTAAAAGTGAGCAAATGTAAATTATGATGAAGTGCGGAGAGCAACGGAAATGGAGGAAGGAGGGAAAGTCAAAGGCGGGAATCTGTCTGTCATTCATCAGAAGTGAAGAGGCACTCTTTGGTTCATAATGGCTGTGTGTGCATCCAGTGTGCATCAACGACAATGAGCATTAATTAATTATGAGTAACGGATTGATATACCAGCAGAGGCACACAGATACGCACAGTGTCATCTCCACCTCCCGCTGGCGAACCTCACATCTGCTCTGCCTCGACGCCATTGTTCTCACGGGGTGGCAGGTGCGCACGCGTGTGTGCGACACGCCATCCTCGCGCTAGCTATGCCTGAGAAGGCCCTGTCACACCCAGAATGCATTTCCTTACCTTATGTAAATTTGCCCAAAGCCACAATCATGTATCACATTATGCTGAACTCTGGTACTCTAACAAGACAAATTGATCTCCTGAAAAAACAGGCCAGCCGGCGTTGAGCTGCGTTCACCGCAGTGAATTAAAAGCAGACCTTTGTCCTGCAGGCAGCTGCAGCTTAAAGAAGCTTCTCATTGACCCCAGAGCACTTACATCTTGTATTACGGCAGCTTGAAATGAACGTTTAAGGTGTTTAGTATTGCTCTTCTCGCTACGCTGCACCACAGCGCTGACATCGACCTTTTATTAGGCGTGAGTAAGAACCCAAATCGCTATCAGTGCCAACTTACTGTGCAATTTTTCTCCCCGAAGTCTCTCAGCACTAAAGACTGCACTCCCTGCTGTTTCATGCACACTGTAAGGCGCTATATCGCACGGGATTAATGGTGGCCACGTCCCCGCATCTCCAGACCGTTTCATGAAAGACCGAGGCCTGTTGTTAAGGGCCTGTGTGGCTCACATCTCCATCCAGCACAATGGAGGTTCTGATGTTCTGCATGCTGGGAGAAGACCATCAGCTCTTACTGCTGCCTTTATTTATTTTCCAGATTTCACAGCTAGAGTGTCTGCTGGTGCATTTATCTTGGTTAGTTTATTCTGACTGTGTGCTCATTGAGGATCAGGCAGAAAATTGGCCCTTAGTGAGGAACATGGGCCGTTGATGAAGAGCGATGCATTTGCAGGCACATCGCAGTGTGAGATGAAAGCTTGTTATATTTAATAGAGGTTAAAAAGGGTTCACACTCGGCACATATGGGAGAGGGGCAGTGGCAGGTCGGGGGGGTTCAGGAGGCAGGAGGTGGTTTAAAAAAAGACAGAAGCTGACCGAGGGGAAGTACGGGGCAAATAGAAAACAGACGATATGTTCAGAGCCCCGGAGGGGCTTCGAGGATGATGGGAAGTGGAAGTGAGGGAGCTTTTGTACGTTCACTTTTAATCTGACCAAAGCGTGGGACCGGTAGGACGGAGTGTCGCGCCCAAGGTCGTTAATGGTGATCGATGGCATGATCGATGGCTCTCCGCTCTCATCATCCGAGCAACGTGCCACAACGTGCCCGAGCGGAGGAGCCAAAATGTTCGAACGCAGAGGTCTTTCAAACGTGAAGGGCCGGGATCACAGTGCTTGCCATTGTGCGACGTGCCATATTGATTATTGGATAGCCTGCGCATGCAACGCAACTGAACAGTGCCCCCTAGCAGCAGCTAGAGGTACTCCACCTATGTCTCATAAAATACCTTCATAAAACAAAGAATTTGAGCTCATGGCTCCGCTATGTACTGTGGATATGCTGTTGATAACATTTTATTTATTTATAGTTAATTGACGTAAAAACAGTTTAATAAATTAATTGAGACATAAAGCTGCCTTGATCGTTGTCTCAATATGTGGAGGACAAGAAGTACAATTTATTTTAATTGAAATGGAAAGCATGTTTTTTTAAAAAACAAAAAAAAAGAAAAAAGACAAAAAAAAAGGACCAGCAGACTGCAGCTTGCAGACGGAAGGTAAAAAATGGCATGGTTATTTGTACCTGACAGAAGTTAAGAGTTTCTCCCTGAGGCACAGAAGGTCCCCGCAGACGGCAGCCAGCTCTCCTCCAGCTCCATCTCACCTTGCAGGAGGACGCGGAGAGCGCCCCCCATGCCCGCGTGCCACACCGCGCCGCGCCGTCCGCGCCGCCTGGCCTGGCATCTGCCGAGCTGCTCCACAACTGGGCCACTGTGTGTGCGTCTGTCTGTGCGTCCGTCTGTGTGTGTGTCCGTCTGTGTGCGTCCGTCTGCGTGTGTGCGTGCGTTTGTGTGCGTCCGTCTGTGTGTGTGCGTGCGTCTGTGTGTGCGTGCGTCTGTGTGTGTGCGTGCGTTTGTGTTAGTCCGTCTGTGTGCGTCCGTCTGTGTGTGCGTGCGTCTGTGTGTGTGCCCATGAGTGTAAGGGATGGGGTGAGGGGGGTGCCGATTCTGGGCTGTTCTGTGGACTTCTCCAGTAATGGTGATGACATTACCATTCAAAATCCCTCCACACTTCTGATTAAAACGGGATTCTTCCGGATAATGTACAGCCTTAAAATGCGTATGAAGAACATTCCAGCCCTTATGAAAAGAGTCAGCCATTGCAGACCACATGAAACTGAACATTATTTTAGAATTTTATAATAAATAATGTGTCTTACAACAGCAGAATATGAATAGAATTAAGCTGGGAATCTTCCAAAGGAATAAAACAATAAAACAGTGATAAAATTAAATAAAACTACAGTAGGAAGACCGTGGGTTTAGCTACACATATTCCATGACACGTAATCAAAAACAAATATGCATATAAAAAGATGACAGAGCAAACATCAGTAAAACGTTTTCAAAGGGACTGTTCGTTAGTTTTTAATATATATGAACATGCATGTGAAGGTGAACATGAAACACATATCATGAGTACATGATAGCAGATGGGTTAGTGTGCAGTTTGGTCAGGTATGCAGCTATTTTTAATAATGAAATCACAGGATGAGGATGTAAGGAATCATGTCTCTCCCTTGAATTGTGGCTTCAAAACAATTAAAGGCGCTTTCCCAGACGGCGCCTTGGAGGGAGATTACGGCAAGGTGCACCAATTAAGTGAAGGCGTGCTTGTGTATCACACACTGCTTCGCTTTGCCAAATCTATCAACAGCTGTTCCCAAGCCCGTCCCCCCCACCACTCACCCCCCAATTCCCAGCTCTGCTTCTAGAAGGGATGTCTCTGAGACAGGGACCCCAAAACATGCCAAAATCTATAGCTACTTGTTATCCTTTTCTTAAAAACTTTAAAATAAGGGCGTTCTCTGTGTTTCTTCTACAATTAGGCATCGCACAAAGGCAGAGTCGTCCCCATCTCAGCCCGACAAAGAGCGGCGCAGAAGCCGCTTTGTGATTCCGGACAAATTCCTGCCGCCACAATGGCCGCCGTCTCTGGAGTCGCCCCGTCGCTGAATTAGCCTTTAGCCCGTCGTGCTGCAAATCGGAAGGCTCGGGACGGCGAGTGTGGGGACGCGTGTCGCTGGGCTGTCTCTGTGCCCGCGATTCCTTTAATTGGGTGAGCAGGGACCGGGTTCATTTCCCAGAAGCCCTCCTTCCTGTTTCTGCATGTTAACAAAAGGCTCCGAGATGAAAAAGACAATGTCTCGCCATCCGCGCTTCACGCTGGCATAGCACTGGCGCGTCATGCATCAAGAGGCGCCAAGCCGAGCTTCAAGGAGACCTTTGTGTCGCTGCTGTTTTGTTCTTTTCGTTTCTATTCCACCTCCTGCTCTGAATTGATAGAGCTTTAGTATTGTTTAAAACAGCAATCCTCTATTTAAAAGGCTGCACTGACTGGTACGTACCACCATGAGGGCCAACAGGTCTGCCAGGCAACGACCCGGCGCTTCAGGGGTCTGGCCTCTCAAGGAAGGTGAAAAATAGGGATTTAGCTCACTACCGGTTAACTGGCAGGAATTAAGTTGCCAGGAGAATCTAAACAAAAACACAGGAATTAATCGGCACCATTTCCATGACCTTTCCTAAGCTGGTGATGTGACACACTAAATAACAATTAATGTGGATAGATATAAATAAGCTGAAACAGATTCTCCAGCCTGTGCGCCTGCTTGGCTGTGAATCCACCCACTGTGACACACTATTTCTATGTCAAAGAGGTTTTGTACTTAGAGTAAAAAAATGAAGGATTCAAAGAATTCATATAAGGTTGGCAAACGCTCATATACACGTCAGTGACATTTGCAACAGAACCAGACTAAAGGCCCTCAAAGTGATTCCTTACTTACAGGGATTGCAGTGCCTCAGGCTGTCATTCTGGTTTTTCATCTGTATAAAAGCCTTTTCACGTCTCTACTGGATTCTGTCCAGCTTGTAAAAATTAATTCACACTCTTACTAGTAATTACTTAACAATGTTCTTCAGACAACATGGTGGCAAAATGAACATGAAGCACAATCGACGGGCCAGATTTTTGTTGGCTGTTTTCGTTAAACATACGCTATTACACCAAAATAAACACAAGTGATTCAGGCCCTTAATAACACATAATTTGCATCAGCCTCTATCTAATAATGAATGTCTTATGTACACAGTTATTGTTCCATTAAAGCAAAATCAGATAATAGACTTATTTCCAGTCCAACCTGACAGATGAATAACCACAGAAACATGAACAGTGTTTTCTGAATATTGCATATTCAGTAGTAAGGCTAACTTTGTGTTTAGGGGATTCAGCACAGCCCCTGCTGGAATCACAGGGAAGCCCCGTGTGGTAGGTGGCCATGGCAGGTAGAGAAGTGAAAGTGAAACTCTTACGTACATTACAGAGAGACTGATTTAAGCCGTCCAAACCGCTGAATATGGAGTTACAGCAAAGCTCATACATGAATTCCTGTATCAGGAGTAACAGCTGATACATTTTCCTGTCATTTGTACATAATTAGCTTCCATTTAAAGCACATTGTTTAAACTTTTAAATAAATGGAAGTACAAAAATGTTGGTTGGCGTGTGTGAGTACTAAGTAATTGATAGAATGCAAACATCACAATGTGAATGTTTATTATATTTAAATATCCCAGGTTAGCTATACCGAAAAGCAAGCCAGCTAGCTGTTGCAAGTTTTTCAGGTATTAGGAATATCAACAGAAATACTTGGGGGCCCAAAGTGAGAAGTCCCCCCCCCCATTGATCAACACAAACTCACAGACAAATGAGCAGATGATGAAGAATATGCTCCAGAGGTTTCGCCGGAGTCCGGCCTTTTCGGCCACCATCAATTTTAATCACGACTCTAATGAAGTGGCTCTTCCACAGTAGACGCCTATAACTCATAATAACTCCCACTTTCACCTTATCGGAGAAGCCGCCTGACATCCAAGCCCTGCGTTTAATGAGCCTTAATGACGGTTTTTCAGAGTAAATTCATGTAGCAAAATGCTAACATGCTAAACAGAATGTAGGCAGGGAAGTTTCTGAGGCACATAAGATCGCGATGTGGTTACGTTTCGATAAACCTGCCGCGAGGGGAAAATATCGTACCCTTAACCTAACAAACATCATAGCCTAGTCTAGCTTACCTTAAACATGGTTATAACACTTACACTTAGCCAACAGTTGGACAAAACCATTAACACAGAGCCGATTTTATAATATAGTGTGGAATATCTCATGTAATTTATTGAATAATCACACCCATCGAAAACCTGAAATCATCGTGACCCATGAAATGCCTGCATTTAAATTTGCTATTTCATTTATTAAAATATGAGCATGTTTAATAATAGTAAGGGAGCTTTGGAGAACAGCATGTTGCAAAGGGTTACATGTGTCTGTCATTAATGCAGCCTGAGATATCAGTCTGTAAAAAGTACTAGTTTATAACAATTCAGCATTTCCACCTTAATAATCATGGGACCCTGGGAATTGTTTCCTATGCAAAGTTATTTTATTAGGCGATAATCTGAGCAGTGACGAGTCAGACTCGTCGTGTGTCAAGGCGCTATTGATTTTACTACGGGGGCTCCCTCACTGTTCTCCCATGCGGGCCACCTCCTCAAATTAGGGGGAAATATCGAACAATGAGTAAGTCCTGCAAATAAAGACACCTTCGCTCTCCAGACGCTTTACACCCTAATCTATTTATTCTGCCTTCAGAATAAAAGGAGCCTTTCCTGGGAGGAATATAGTCAGATAATCACTTTTCACAGTGAGTGTCAAAAAGCAAATGGCTACAGTTTAGTATTGAGCAGCGTGCCCCAGGAGCCTCTGTTACAAGCCAGATATACCTGCAGATGACAAGTTCAAAGCCTGTTTTACTTAAAGCAACTGTGAGCATGCAAATGGCTCTTTTTCCATTGTAAAGACGGGTTTTTCACTTTGTGAACTGACTGCAGTTATAGATACACACTCTACAATCTGATATTTAATTAGCAAATCCCTCGCTGAGTGTGTTTACTCCAAAATCAAATGTTTGCTGGTGAAGTTCGGTGCATACAAAACAGTTTGCACCATAGCTGGGAAACCCATGTAAATACATGGGTAAGTAAAAATGTAAGGCAATTAAATAAGTAAAAATAAATTTGATTTAATATCAATATATGGAAATGTAATATTAATTTAAGACAAATTCCTATACACAGAGTTTAATGTTTGCACTTGGGGAACCCCACAGAGGAAGAGGGTGACCCCCAAAGAGGAAGAGGAAGACCCTACAGAGAAACAGGATGATCCACAGAGAAAAAAAGTGATCCCACAAAGGAAGAGGGCGACCCCACAGAGGGAGAGAGTGACCCTACAAGAGGAAGAGGGCAACATCACAGAGGAAGTGGGCAACATCAAAGAGGGAGAGAGCAACCCCACAGAGGGAGAGAGTGACCCTACGAGAGGAAGAGGGCGACCCCCAAAGAGAAAGAGGAAGACCCTACAGAGAAACAGGATGATCCACAGAGAAAAAAGGTGATCCCACAAAGGAAGAGGGTGACACCACAGAGGGAGAGAGTGACCCCACTGAGGAAGAGGGTGACCCCACAGAGAAAAGGGGTGACTCCATAGAGGAAGAGGGCGACCCCAGAGGGGCAGAGGACGACCCAACAGAAAAACAGGGTAGCCCCACAGAGGAAGAGGGTGACCCCATAGAGAAAGGGGTGACTCCACAGAGGAAGAGGGTGACCCCAGAGGGGCAGAGGATAACCCAACAGAAAAACAGGGTGGCCCCACTGAGGAAGAAGGTGACCCTTCAGAGGTCCACATCTCCCCCTTGGAGTCAGCACTGCTGATAACGTCCAACTGTGATAGCTGACCCTGAGGAGGTGCCTCCAGAGTGCCCAGCTCCATAGATCTACTGCACAGTGACATCTGAGGCCCAGCTATGACTGAACGGCCATCAAAATCTGCAGGACCAGGCATAGGAAGGCAGAGCATCTTAGCCTGCTGAGCAAAGGCCTCACAGTCACTCTTAATGTCATATTGGAGTGGAGCCTTAAAGTGGGTGAGCTAAGTAGATCTTTGGAGCACGCTAACACTGAGTTTAGCAAATGCAGCCCCACTGTCCTGCTTTTAGGGAGGCAGTCCACAGACCCCAGTGGATATTTGGAAGCAGAGATCCTGCACCTCACTTCAGCACATGTGGTTCCCCCCACTGTGTGCTGGAACCAGGAGGCAGCTAAAATGAGTCGGCTAGGAACATAGACTGTATGCCCAGCTGACTGTTAGCTGCTTGAGCCTCTGTGTGGTGCTTGACCGAATGTGAGTTACCTTTAATGTATTACTACATTTACTTTTAATTTATTTTGCAGGTGCTTTTGCCCAAAGCCACATACCTATGAGGCAAATAGCACATTTACAAATCGACTGCTGTCAACGAGATGACTCAGCGTAAGTGCAGCTAGCTAGCATGCAAGTTGCTTGAAACTGGTAGCCACATTGTAGCACTGCCATGGGACCGGCAAGCTCGCTGCCAAGCTCGGGTGCCATAGGTCGACCTGCTGTCCCTCTTTGGGATGCAGCGGTTGATTCTGGTAGCCTTCAGGTCTATGCAGGAGGTCTCAGGAGAGCTGGGACTTGGCTGGGAAGCAGTGAACATGGCGCCATCTGACCAGCCCAGTGCACCAGTGGACCCATAAAGGCAGAGTCGCCCTAATGTGGTTGAATTTTGTCATTCCCCTACTCTTCATGCTTGTAAACATGACAACTGTTGCTATTATTGACCTACCCTGTGGCAGCATTTTATTTCCCAGGTCCCGCAGTAAATAAAGAACATGGAGACTCCATCTTTAAGTGGTGCCAGGACAGGACAGCACAATACCACGAATGCTGCTGCTAGGCCGGCCGCCCCGCGTCAATGACTAATGTGCAGTGCGGATGAAAATGATACAGTGCATTAGTAACATCAACACTCAGAGTAAGAGATATAGCCGCTCTCACCGAGTCACGACTCGTCCTGAATCATGGGGCCACGGTTCTGACTCTCTGGCCTACTTGGTGAACTTAGAACCTGGCTTGAACATTTTCAAGAACAAAAATATTTCTTTCATTAATCTAAACCTTTTCTGGCCAATTATACCCTTTGGCTGTCCACAGTCTCTTTTTCGAAGCTTTTTCTGAACACATCTCCACTGGGATGTGATCTTTGTCCTGCTTTTTCCGGCAAAGCAAAGTATGGTCGTCCTGTATCTTTGGATAAAACCACCACATGGTGAATAGGGCTTATGTACCAAGCAAACATGTGGGTTTAGGTGCCACCTGAATAATTCATCAAGCCATCCCTTAATACTCTCATCCTCTCGACAAAATAGTCTATAATTTACAATTCTCCTCATTTGCAGTTACTGTTATTTGTGGCTTTTGCTTTAAATGTATAAATTAAGACTGGAAATGTGCCATTGAAACATGCAAGCAAATGAAACCAGTGACGGTCTTTTCCTCAAACAGCCATTTGTTGGTCATTTTTAAAATAAACATTTCAAATGATTGGGCCACTAACCTGTGTTGATATTATTTCTGCATTTTCTGATAAAATATCTGTAGACTAGATGGAGTTTTGGCTGGTTCTTCACATAATTGGTGCACTGAGTTGACTGGGAGGCAAATAACAATTGAAAAGAGTCTCTGATGATTCACTTCCTTGCGGCATCATGATTGCAGCCTGCATCTGCCATATTAACCAAAATGCAAACATCCAGCGTATGTCATCCTTCTCGTAATTGATACACTGTAAACTATGATCTACTGGGGTATTATTCCAACTTTAATCAAAACCTGAAACACGCCAGATAACATGGCAGCATGACCTGCCAATAATTTACCGGCTGAATTTTGGCAAAGGAGCGCACAGAGAGTGACTGGAGTTATTCACCTCCTGGGAGGGGTTTCTTCGACATCGCGAGCACGCCGAGCATGTTTCTAATTAGTCTGATGGGGCTATGGGGAACATGGGATAGACTGGAAACATTCTGCTGTTGTTCTGTTTTGTGCTTGATATCGGGTATTTTCTTCCACAGCGATAACAGCAAACACCTGACTGAAAGACCCCGGGGGTGTTTCCCTTTCAACCGGAGTCATCGAGCTGCTGAGCCGCAAACATCACGTCGCCGGGGCCTGATCTCTCCTTTCTGCCGAACACATGGGACCCCCTGTTTACGAGCGTTTATGTTACTTTGAGCCTAGTTTTGCCGTAGCCCAGAGGCAGCGCGCGGCGATGTGGATGGGGGCGGTCTTCCGTTTGTGCAGCTGGGGTGACCCTCTGATGTGATCAGCCAGGCGTGGACCTCATAGGGCCAGGGAACAGCTGTGCTGAGTTTGGGGCCCATTGCCTTATCAAGGGGGGTATGTCAATAATGCACAGCTTTTCTTTCCTGTCAGAGAGAAGACAATGATTTTAATTAATGAAATAATTACATCAGCACTGCGGGGGAGTTCCCCCCTCGGTTAGCTTCAAGTTAAGGCTTCCTTTTCTGTTGGAGGTCCTCTATTGGTTAGCTTCAAGGTTTCCTTTTCTGTTGTAGTTTCCCCATTGGTTAGCTTCAAGGTTTCCTTTTCTGTTGTAGTTTCCCCATTGGTTAGCTTCAAGCCTTTTTTGTCTTTGGATGTTCTCCATTGGATTGCTTCAAGGTTTCCTTTTCTATGGATGTTCTCTATTGATTAGCTTCAAGCTTTCCTTTTCTATGGATGTTCCCCCATTGGTTAGCTTCAAGGTTTCCTTTTCTGTGAATGTTTCCCCATTGGTTAGTTTCAAGGTTTCCTTTTCTGTGGGAGTTCCCCATTGGTTAGCTTCAAGGCTTCCTTTTCTGTGGGAGTTCCCCATTGGTTAGCTTCAAGGCTTCCTTTTCTGTTGTAGTTCTCCCATTGGTTAGCTTCAAGGCTTCCTTTTCTGTGGATGTTCCCCCATTGGTTAATCTCAAGGCTTGCTATTCTGTGGATGTTCCCCCATTGGTTAGCTTCAAGGCTTCCTTTTCTGTGAGAGTTCCCACTTTGGTTAACTTTGGTTAACTCTGAGTTAATACAGCCTCACAATGAACCCCTGCCAGGATCAATATCTTGGTCGAATTTGGCCGATTGCATATTTAATGTTAGATTTGCATGACGGTCTTTGCGTGTTCATCAAGAGTAAAGAGAGGAAAGATTAGTGATGGTGTCATTCCAACTAAGAAGGTCAGTGAAATATCAGCGTCTTCGGGACTCTTAGAGCGAAGCATGCCGTGGACTCCCACACCGTCTCTGGGTTACAGCAGTCCTGCTGCTGGTTTCCCATAATGCACACACACAGGATGTTGGCGGAGGGCCGGGCTGGAATCACACTCAGCGGTGATAGAGCTGTGTGACGGGGCCGAGTCTGGCACACGAGCAAAGAGGCAACTGGACCGCAGCGCTGGGTGATACTGCTGAACTGGCTTAAGCGGGAATTCAGGCGAGAGATGCTGTCCTTACAGCAAATAACACAAAGCGATCAGTCTCGAAAAGAATGCTCTCGCATCTCCGGTGTCTAAGACTTGCGATTATTTCGGCTAAAACGCAGCGAGTTCGTATCTGGGCAAAATTTTTCCTCCTTTTATATGAAAGTATTTCATTTTTCAATAAGGCCTGTGTGGACGTGCATCATTCCGAGTGGGAATATCACAGCAGGCTGAACAAAGAGCCTCTGCTCCTTTCTGCAGTCTGTCTCCTCTGTTTGTTTCCCGTTACTATTGATCAGGCCGCTGCCTTGCCGCGCGGCCTGACGGCACGGAGGAGACATCGCCCTGCTGTGGTTCCCGTTATCAATCCTTAGGAAATCACTCTCCTGGTCATCTGGCAGTGCCATTAGCATGAACGTACAGGGGGAAACACAAAAGTGAGGATCTCTCCTAACTACCAGATTCGCAGCTTTTAATGGTTACTTAAAAAAATAATATTCTGTGAAGCAGGTTCATCTGTATCATTAAAAAATTATAATGCAATTAGCCAATAAAGGTCTGAAAAAGTCATACTTTATAACATACCAGCTATATTCTACAGCTAAATATTAGCCCATAATTTGTCCAGTGGACAGATTCATCCAGTCAAGCTATTTTTCAAACTCTATAACTTATAATCTGGTTATATATCACAGTGCTTCCACTCGTTCGGCCTTATATGTTCCAAATTTGAAGATCACCATGCAGTTTTGTTTGGTCGTGAAAATAAGCCGTGCTGCATTATACTAACACTACACTAACATTACACTAACATCGCATGTACGCAGAGTAACACCAACATTCTGGCACATGAACACACTCTTCTCGTGAAGTTTAAGTTGCATGTACCAGACACAAAGAAAGATTCTGAGAGGAGAAAACGGCACTTTGATTGTACCCAAAAAACAAATGGACTAATCTACAAAACCGTTAAGGGTTTGGAGAAGGAGAGACAATCTTTAATGGCTTGCCCACTTTTTCACTCATGGCCTTCCTCCTCCCATCATGCACAGCTCCTTTCCTCTCATCTGCATAATGCATGTATTATTTATAAGTGAACACAATACTGGCTTGGCCCAGCTATTGAAGATATATGCATGCATTATTTTTTCCTCACTCCAAAACTTTTTAAAAGCATTAGCCTACTTTGGTAGTATAAACCCAGCTGGATCTGTTGCTATTATAACGACAAGCAATCGAGTGGCACGAATAGCTTTCGGCTCGACCAAAACGAGACTCTGGGCGATTTAGGTCTAGACTTCCGCCAGTAATCTTCAGGTGCTGCTTCTCCTTCCTGGCCTTAGTTGAAGCCTGTAGATCTATGCTGAGCTTGCCAGCGAGCTACAAAATATGCAACAGCCGTATCCAAAAAGACTGATCTATCATGGCAATGTCTTCCAGTCGAGAAAACGCTAAGAGGTCTACGGAAATGTTTTTTGTATTCATCTAAAAACATTTTAATATGTAAAATTCATTCCAAGATGGTCACATTCTGCCTGTTACTGTAACGACAGTTGTCTGTCCTGAAGGTACCCTGAAATATTATGGTTTATTTAACAGCATTGTGTAGCATGGGAGCGCAGCACCCCCCACTGCAAATTTGCTTCAGCAGAGCTTATGACACAGAAGCTAGCACATTTCTATCTTTTAAACATAATGTTAATAGATAAAAAGGAAGCAGACCAGACATTGCCTTACAGGGTATTTTCAGTAACGTTGCTCAAGTTCATTAATCACTGATAGCCTGTTTGCTCTTAATTTTTTGCCACAACGTCTCCAAATATTCCAGGAGACGGCTTACTGAAGATTTCAAACATCTGGCACAATGGATATCATTATCCTTCTTTCCCTCTTGTAAAAGACGGATGAAATCTGTGTTAGGTACTCTTTCTTCTGACTGTTGTTTATATGTATAACAGGTATAAAACTCAGGGTGAAAAGGAGACCTTGCAGGTACACACAGCTTTCACAGATCTTTCCGGAAGAATTCACGGCTCCCGCTTCGGTGTCGGAAACGAGCGGCAGACTGAGAGTGATTTTATACGCGAGCCATAATAAAGCGTAAGATTAATTACTCAGACGGAAACAAGACGCCTCCTGCCAGCCAAGGGGGGGGGGCTGGGGTCCGCTGAGGACAGGCACGACATGTGCAGGCACGGAGTTAAAAAGCAGGCCGGCCTATTTCGGAGAATAACTCACCGGCCACAGTGACAGACATCACCCTCCAGGAGACTGGACGCGCCCCCATCTGACCTGGCTGCACTTTATTAAGCTCGCTAATATGCGAGCGACGCATCAGCACGCTTACCGCCACATTGGATTATTATGCAGCCGGCTTGATGGATGGACAGATAAAAATATGAATTCCTCTGGCACATGTGAGAGCCTGACCTCTCTCACAGCCTGGAATGAGTTCAGCAGAGAGGTGCCCCTAGTCTTTAGGTGTGGGGATGGGGATAACAGGAGGAGGGGGGTTTGATGCCCTTCTTGTTGTCCACTACATGTAAGGTGTCCAGCGAACGGGACAGCGCTTGGTATTATTCAATATGCAATGATTATACAGAAGAAAAATGCAATTAACTATGGAATGTCTGAAGAAAAGAATTCTAAATAGTTTACATCTGCTAAACTGATTATGCCTGAGAAACAGAGACATGAGTAAACAATGGACTTTGAGTCACTCCACTGTCAGCAATATCTCATCAGATGTTTTTAATGTTCTGGAGTGGAGAAGTTCCTCTTTCCATTTGCTCCTACTTAAAATGCGGCTCTGAAAGGGATCAGTTCACAAAGCTTTGTATATCAACACACAATCAGAAAATTCCAACTTAAAAAGAGATCATTTTCCCAGGAAAAAATAAAACGCATACAACTATTGTTTATTCCATCCCTACTGTGTGTGAGAGTAAATTTCACAATGAAGAAATCTTTTTTATAAGACTCTGCTGTCATAAATGTTCAGGGGAATTTCAGCACGCCGCTTTGTTATTATTATCACGGGTGCACGATGACGGTAGGACCTGCCTAGCAGACGCGCGCTCCCATTACCGGACGCCTTGCGCGCCCCCGTCAGCTCCCCTTTTCTTTGTTACTCTTAATACTAGGCGGCAGACCTCTCAATTACTTATTTCCCCGCCCTTAATGCAGTTAGCCCTGCCCCGATGTAAATTTACAACATTACGCCTGGAAATTTGACGAAATGGAAAATGAATGTAATTCCCGCTTCACACACTACGATGGTAAATGTTAGTGCGCCCGCTGCATCTGACGCGATATCACATCGCCGTTATGAAAAATAGTTTGCTATTTTGGAAGCCCCTGGCAGCCGTAGTGAATCACCCAGGACCCAAAGCTCATCCATCTTTTGTCAGAGATGAAGCCAAACTAACGCCATCTCTCGATCCCGCTAAAGAATGAGGAGAAACACAAGGAGGTAAAAATAAACCGCAGCGGCTCAGGTAACTTCACAAGTAATGTGCGCCTTTAAAGTGGAGCTTCTACGGGAAATTAAGCTCGTTAGCTTGGAAGCATCTCAATAGTCTTTCACTTCACGTTTATAAATGGCTAATTTATCAACAACTGGACCTTAAAGAAGACAATTTTTTCGTTTTTTCCGGCACATTTTTTCTCATCTAGGAGCAATAATAAGCATCATGCCAAAACATACTGATATGAGCCTATTTTTTACATACACACCATGTCACAGATAGGGTTGCTTAAAAACCTATAGGTCATTTATTCTCACAGTATACATGTACATGTGTTCTGTTAAATTGCTTTGTCTAAGTCATGTCTCCATTGATCTTAATCACGCATTATATAAAACTGAATAAAAGTGCCTGTAACCACTAATATGAAAACAGAATACCCATAACGTGTTCTGTGCCCATACAGTTATAGGGCTGTGACTTTGCAGCTTCTTGCGTGAGGATTCCCAGATCATCTACCCCTGACAAAATAAAACTGTGAAAATATATTAAATTCTTAATCTGGACAACATGAATTTTCTTTGGTTCTTGGATGAGTAAAAAACCCGATTACTGAGGAGTGAATCTTTCAGAACCAGAGCCAGTGCCACTGATTCTTACAACTTTGTAGTGGAAATGAGGAAGACTGTAAATGACCACCATCTATGTATTACATCTGATCTGCTTGACACAGGTCACATGACTGCATGGCACGTCTCGATTAATGACAGCACCTTGCCTGGATACTAGTAGAATGACACATATTATTGTCTGCATATTAGCTGGCTCTGATTGCCTTCTCCTTGTGGTGATGATTCTATGGAGGAGCCTCATGGTATTTATTGGGCTGGAACGGATGAGTGGCAATGCACTGAGCTGGCCAACCATGACCTTCACATAGTGGGAGACCATCAGTGATGCAGGACTAGCCATCATGCAAATGCTGCGCTAACTCAACAAGACCCCTAGAACAGCATGAGTTCCTGTTCTGATTGTTTCCTTGTGTCAAAGGGAAGCTCAGGACTTTCGTAGGTTGAATGCATTGGCAGTACCACGATAGCCTTGGGATAGAGGCTTGAACCTACTGAGATACTTGACACAGCCGTAAGCTACATAACGTCAACACCAGAAAGATCTGGAAAATTACCCTGTGCTTTACCAGCTCCTCGCCAATTAATACCCAACAAGGGCAGATTCTTTGCAGCCAAAAGATCGTTTCTCTGGCTTTAGATACACTGTGACCTCCTTGATCTATTCTCAGCATCATAAGAGCAGGATCATACAATATGAGGCTTTGCTTTTGTCAGATTTTTAATCGTATATCCACTGTAAGGTCCGTAAAACAACATGCATGTATTGTAGTAATCTGTTGTGAACTTATTAATACTCAGTTCAAATTTAATTGTGGAGTCCTGGACGTGAGCTGGGTGTGAGCATGACAAATTATGATGTGTATCCAGAGCTGTAATAAAAATCGACAGTGAATTAATATCCACAAATTGCATGTTTAGCAGTGAAAGCCGAGATGTGAGCAAAGCATGACGACTCTTAAATCGTAAATGACCTCATCGTTTCATGTGCAGGCGTAATGTCAGTCCTGTGCGATGAGACGCCTTGTGTGCCACAGATAATAAACAGACGAGGTGCTGTCGCGCTGGTACATGTCACTGGCTGGTTAACGTCAATTTGTTATTTAATTAACTGGCAAAGCAACAGCTGTATTAGCGAGTTCCTGAGCGGCCGGAGCTCACAGACATACGCCGAGTGTATCTGCAGGAAATAGATCAGGGCGACTCTAATATATGTCTCCTGTAACAGTCCCCTTTCCTTTGCTTGGGACCCATCTTGAGTTCTTTTGCTGCTGGCAAGGTTGCTTAATAGAATTTGAATTCCAATTTGACTTTACTGCTTTGCAGCCCTAATTTGAAGGCCGCCCGCCTGCAACTAGAGCCAGTCGATTGCAGCTTATTCGCACTGACTGCTTTGCATTTCCTTTGTACTTTCCTTCGGCACAGAATTTCAAGTGAAGTTCACGAAATGATAAAACAGCTCCGCCGTCCTGTTTTGTTTGGGCCAGGAAAAGGTTGAGAAGTCTTTAAAAAATAACTTGTATTTCTTTCCCCTTATAGTGTCCTTCATTATGTCATATTGTCAAAGCTCACAGCTGAAAAGGACAGCATCTGCAGACATTTTTTACATTGTGAACAATTTTATTTAATGGTATGACTGGTTATTACTGGCTAATAATATTCTAGGAATAATAACAATAAATATCTACTGGAGTATCAACATTAACTCGATAACACCTAAGACCATGTTTTTAGTAATTTATAAACACACTCATAACAAATAACAATGCATTTTTAAAGCATTATAAACATGGTTATAAATATTTATCAAAACGCATAACACATTATAGCCATGTGTATTATGCATTATGAATGCTTTATGAAACTCACATCTGCAATGCACTAAATATATCTTTATAGTGCAGTACAAAGCATCCTTAACGCTTATACCTACCATTATAATGCATTATAAAAGTATCTATAGTGCATGATAGAAGTGAGCATCATAATGCATAATAAACATAACTACAATGTGGTATGCCTTTTTATAAATAATTATAGCTATGTTAATAATGGTTTATGAACGCATTATAATGCATTACATATGTATTGATAAATTACTAAAAACATGGCATTAAGTAATGTGTTACTATTAACTCAATGTCTAACTGCACGCAGGCATGGAGCGGGGAAGCAGCCCAGGAGCTGGGGAAATTGGATGAACATGGGGTTTATTCGGAACAGAAACACTCGGGAACACAAAACAATGTCAATGACTGGACTAGGGAAATTTTGACACGGACTGGGAACAGCTGGAAACATGGGGATTCTACATGAGGTAGATGAGGGGGCATGGCACACGGGAGGTTCGGAATGACTGGCGCATGACATGTACAGGCATTGCGGCCTGAAGGTAATTTTGTTTGTATTTCTGTTATAATTTGTCTAAAATGTTAATGAGTCAGAAGAAGTATGACATGAACTGTCATATAGATCATATAGAGAGTCATATAGAAGGTAGGAAACAAATAAATACATTAAAAAAAAGGTTCAGTAAGAAATTGGAAACAAAAATGCTTTTTATAACCTGACGCAGCATTCTTTAATTTACTACGCGATTATAGCTAATGTCATACGGTGGTTTATTTGTATGTGCAGCCCACCTGTTTCATGGGGTGAAGAGGCCCTCACACCCTGAAATGAATGACATCACGCAGGTCTTTCTCCCCCCCCGCCGCTGTGGTGCAGGACCAAATCCTCTCTTTTCTAATCACTCTTTTTACATGGTCTCACATGCCCTGTCTGTCTCAGATCACATCCTGTTCCATTTCACGTCACAAGTTGTGACTGTTTACTTTTTTTTCTGCACTAGAATTTGTGACGGTCTTTCCCCAAGGAATATTGTTACTAAAATCTCAAGCCTCAGCCGGACTGCACTTTACTAAGAAACGACATGCAATCTGGTTTGTCTTTGAACATTGGCTTCCTACTCACCTAGAACTGGCACTTATGGGGCTTCACAAGAAGGCTTCCAGCCTGAAGCGACAACATGGCCATCAGCATCACTTAAGTATAGAACAAGTGGAACTGAGACATCTTCTGGCCCAAAAACTCTGCCCCTCCTGTACTGAACTGGATTACAGGCAGTCCCTAGGTTAAGGCCCACTGAGCCACCAAACTCATTCTTTACTTCATTAGACACATGCACTACTTTGTGATGCTTACTAAAACGTTGGGTGGCTTTACAGCTATAGGGGGAAAAAATCATACAGTATAAACCAAGAATATATGGTGGACCTAAAAATGGAAACAAAGTGCTTAATTTATAATCCAATTAAGAACAAGATGGACTTATGTGCAAACCATTTTCCATGACAAAAAAAATCAATCTTCCCAGTTTAATCAATCCCAGAGTATGCAAGTGATACAGTTCAAACTCCCTTCGGTTTCAAATTAGCCGCCTGAAATTGGTGGCTCACCCAAAAAAGGGTGATCTGTAAGGCAACATGTCTCAACCTGCTCCTCGGGTCCCCCAGACCGTCTATCTCTATGTTCCCTCCCAGCTCCTGCAAAATGCCAACGGTCTGGGGACACCTGAGGACTGGACTGAGAAGCTCTGCTGTAAGGTGAAGCTGATTCCAAGCTCTGATTATGCAAATGACAAACCCATTGTCAATACCATCAGCATGTTAGTAAATGTGCTTGGGAGTTAAAGACTGGTGCAAGGTTGAAACTGTAGGTTTCAGGTAAGAATGAAAGGGGAGCAGTCGGATAGATTGTCAGCGAAGGATTACACCTGCGAAACTTCGAGTGCCTTTGAAATATCAAAACTCAATTAGTCCCTGAGGTATTGTGACATACAGCACAGCCTTGAATAATCCTGTAACCATCATCGAGCGAGTGAGGAATCCTGAAACCTACACCGAAAACACTCTTTCCTTTGATGATGTCTTCTGAAAACACAGCAAACAAAGGTTGATAACAATGGAAGGGTTGTGATATACGTACGTAAATTTGTTTACACTGCTTATTATCCCATACAGGGTCCCCATGAGCCATAGGGCATGAGTTTAGGGGCCACTGTGACTCAGATACCAGCACTCACACACACATTACTCACACCACACACAACACCACACATACATCACACACACACATTTGTAATTTTATCTTCGTGGGGACTTTCCATTAATTTCTTTGGGGAAAACTGTAATCCCAACATGGCGACCTTTATCCCTACCCAGCTCTAACCCTAACTATAAGTATCCAAACAAAATACGAGACTTGCATTCACCGATCTTTGTGGGGACCTGTAAAATAGTCCCCACAACATTAAAATAACAGGTTTTTATCACATTGTGTGGAACACTTGGTCCCCACAATGTAATATAAACATAATCAATATACAGACATACAGTACACACACACTCACTCACTCACTCCAGGTAATTCAGAAACTTCATGTCTTTGGACTGCAGGAAGAAATCGGCACATCCTTATGGAGACTGCAGTTATCAGGTCATTAACAAACATGTAACAAATGTGCACCCAGCAGGTCCCGAAAAAGTCCTTGGAAAAAATGTTCAGAAACAGGTGATCCCACCAAAAGGGTGGATCAACAAGGCATAAATCACTACATTTGTGGGGCCCTGAGCCGGCAGCACAGAGCTTAGCCGCCACATAATCGACCGGTGGGCCTGTGCCAATCGCTGCTGATTAATGACGACCAGCTGTCCCTTATCAGAATGATCGGGCTGCCTGGAGGCTGAAGAGCCGGCTGGCCGCAGCAGAGGGGATCACAGCTTGGGCAGTGAGTAGGGATGTGCAGGGGTGATGGGGTGACGGGGTGAGTGAGTGAGTGAGTGAATAGGTGAGTGAGTAAGTGAAAGGATGATGGTGAGCGAGTGAATGAATGAATGAGCATTTGAATGAGAATCTCCTGGGTGAATGAGTGAGTGCACTTGGGAGGATTATTGAATCCTGTAATGTTATGTTTCATGACCATAAAATCGCAAAGAATTCTTTAACAACGGAAGACGACGTATCAATAACAAACCACAGTAGTTGCTAAAAAAAAAGTGATCTTGATCTACAAGATATATAGATAAAATAGTTACAGAAAGACATGTTTTTAGTGGATCAACCTTGAAGAAAGGGTACTGTATGTGGAGCCTAATGAGTGAATAAATTAATTTATCTAATATGGCTTTGACCTTGTTTGAACATCCTGTATCTGAGTAATAGAATGGCCCACATTCCTTTGCTTAATCAGTCAGCCACAGGTTTTCATTAAAAGCAACACGTATATTGCTCAATGTAGTTTCTTTGTATGTAATAATAAATGCTGAAATTGTGCTAGAGGGAGAAGACAGCCCGCAGAATGTGCTTGTAGTGAGTGGAGTCTGCTGTAGATGACTAACCAGACGTCAGTATAGTTCGCTGCATGGCTCAGCTCTCTGATTCCGCCGAAGCTCATCTCGAATCAAAGTCTCTGAAGTAAAGCAAGAAAAGGTCCCAACCTGATGTAGAATATTTAAACTAAAGCAGCAAGGTATTTTTAGGCAGGATGATCAGAAATCTTATCTACAGTACAGAGGAACCATCATTCCTGCCTCACCTCTGTAATACACAGGTTCGAACCTGGGGCCGCACCCAGGCCGACGGTGAGTTTTCCATTTGAGTGTGTGGTTTCCATGGTTGCACTGTTGACAGGTGAAGTCCCCGTATCCAAGCAGGACACCATCTGCAAATGGAGCCGGTGAGCGTGTGAGATCCACACCGTTACTGCATTTCATTTCTCACGCGGTAAATCGTGTCAGGTGTAATGAGGAAATCTGATTAGCGTGCTGTGCAGCGGGATGCTCCCTCATTTACTGTCGCAGAATGACAGCCTTAACGAGCCTGTCCCAAACACCTGTGCATCACCAAAAAGGCCTTACATGTACTATTTCAAATAAAATGAATAGAAAATAAACTATGTGCCATGCATGGAAATTATATATTTAAAAAAATCCTCATCAACCTCACATTCCTTTATCTGCCTATAAAATATGAAGCTAAATATGAATTCTTCCATAAAAAATAACTGAGGAAGTAACTAAGGAAGTAAATAACTGAAATGTAAATAGCAAAATAGTAAATAGTAACACTGATATTTCAGGGTCTGTGCAGAGGCGACGGTAACACTAATATTTCAGGGTCTGTGCTGAGTGACGGTAAAGCTGATGTTTCAGGGTCTGTGCAGAGCAACGGTAACACTTACACTTCGGGATCCATGCAGAGCGATGGTAACAATGATATTTCAGGGTCTATGCTGAGTGACGGTAATGCTGGTATTTCAGAGTCTGTGTAGAGTGACAGTAACACTGATATTTCAGGGTCTGTGCAGAGCGACAGTAAAGCTGATATTTCATGGTCTGTGCAGAGCAATGGCAACACAGATTTTTCAGGGTCTGTGTAGGGGTCCCTGTGGAGTGATGGTAAGGCTGATATTTTGGTGTCTGTACAGAGTGACGGTAACACTGTTTTTTTGGGGTCTATGCATAGTGATGATGACACTGATATTTTGGGGTCGTGCAGAGTGATAGTGACGCTGATGTTTTGGGGTCTGTACATAGTGACAGTAACACTGATATTTTGGGGTTTGTGCAAAGTGAAGATAACACTGATATTTAGGGTCCATGCATAGTCACGGTGTTAGGTTGAAATTGTACATATTATCATTCACGTGTATTCTTAAGTTGTATAACTTGTTTCATGTAGCAGTAGCAATTGTGTAAGTGCTTAATAGTAATTTTCTA
>JABFEA020000010.1:21024211-21043190 GCA_019775915.2 Cyphomyrus plagiostoma | reverse complement strand
CTCCACACACATGAAACCCAGGCGGAGACCGGAACCCGGGTCCCAGAGGTGTGAGGCAACAATGCTAACCACTGCACCACCATGCCGCCCCTGAAATGTGAAACATTACAATAAATTACTGCTGTGACAATGGCTTGCTCTGCTTGTCGCACACTGTGTGACAATGTTGTGCAACATCCTGCAAGAAAATGAAGCAGGGTATCTGTACGAAACAGCATTTATAACGTTGCCAAGACCAGCTTCAGTGTCAACCTCATAATTCATACAGATGCCAAAGGAAAAGCGAATGCATAAAAGTCATTCTGCAGGTCCCCACTGATGTGGAAACCAAGGAAAAAGCAGCTGTTGTTTTGTATGAATGCTCAGTTACACCTAAGAAATGCAAGCAGCTGCTTAATTACTGTACTTACTTGCATTAACTGACATTCCTGCACCGATTTAGCAGATGTGCTAATTTTCAGCAATTTCATGTTAACTGGTATTTTACAGCGAAATCAAACCCAGCAAACGGCCATTATGAGAGGAGCAGGCACAAAAACATGCATTGTTAGCCAGCGTATTTACATGCAAGCTTTCACGTGTCTTCAATCTTGCTAGAAGTCTTTAAATACACTCTTGTGGTTCAGTAAGAGGGATATTCATTTCCAATGTGAATGCAGCGTTTGTTTAAAAGTACAGCACTCAATCCCATGTTTCAGCACAACAGGAAATTAGGTTAGTTACACATTAGAGTCTCTAAATCTATTACTGCTCAGCCTGAACCTACCGCTTACATGAAAAAAATTTATATCACATATCTGCATACATATGATCACATGGTGGCTATTCCCGTCAGGCACCGGCTAGGGAACCCTGGACAGGTGCAGGAGTTTGAGACAGATTAGGGAGTAAGACTTACTGGCAAAGGGCTCACTTCTCAGGGACAGGATTAGTGGCGCACACACGTAATACTGTCAGCTTCAGAACAACACGTGAATGAAGTCTGACGTCAGACATTAATAAAGATCTACTATTACTACTTATTAGTTCTGTACGATTTTAGCCCCGCATGTTATTCAGGCAGGTACATCGTTTCCTTTTAAAGAGACACTAAAGGCTCATGAAACAGACAAAGGCAAAGCTGAGAGGCCTCGCCGGGCGGGTACTTTACCACGATCTCTTCCCAGGAGCCTCTGTAGAATATCTGGCTGTTGATGTTCCAGTAAGCACAGAGGCATTCTAAGCGCCCGAGCTGTGAAAGAGCAAACAGGAAAGCGGGATTAACAGACTCGGCACGCAAACACTGAGAGAGGCCACGTGTGTTTCCAGGTTCCTCACTAAATCACTGTGGTTTTATTAACTAAGTTGTGAGGTCCTGAAATAAGAAAATGCATAGTCATGCAAGCAAATTAAAATCAGCAGTTTAGTTACTGCCATTATTCTCTCCCCCCGATGAATCTGACGTACCTTGTAGATTATTTTGGCCGCTTCGTTTAAGATGCATGTCTTCCAGTTCTCATCTGTAGTCTACAGAAAAAAACAACAACATCAAATCAGTCAAGGCGTGCTGGGGAAAAAATACATACCTTCAATGACATTAAATTTTTTTTTTTTAAAGCCCAAACTCCTAAAAGGCCTGTTATAAGGACACGGGAAGTCGAGGAGGAAATAAAAGAGCACTGCAAGTCAAAATGGAATTCAAGGAGGAAGTCAAAGAGGAAGTCAAAGGAAAAGACACAGAAAGTCATATAGAACCTGAAGGCTCAGTTCTGCAAGAGTGATGCCCATGGAGAGAGGCCGTTCCGGGTCCGAGACCTGGTGCAAAAAGACAGAGGCATAAAGCACACGTTAACAGCATGCTACGTGAGAATAAACGGCACATCTCTGTCGCTTCCAAACTTACATCATCTTCATATCTGATGTGAATGCTCGTGATTTTGACCTGAAGGTTTTTAATGACTTGTGTGGCCAGCTTCTCAGTAAATGTGTCCTTCTTCTCTTCTTGAGGCTTTTCTGAAATGTCGACATTTGCTTTAGAAACTTTTACTCATGTAGCATTAGCTTAGCTAATGCCTTTAGCTTTCCATTTGAAGCCACAAGACACCCAGGCCTACAGAACTTTGTAGAAAGTGGAATAGTGAGTAACTAAGTATCACAGTTCAGTTTTATTACAGTCATATGTACACAGTGTGATGTTTACTCACTCGCCTCCTGCAGTAGAACAACAATGAGCAGCGACATTAAACAGAAGGATACAGGAATAGTAACACAGATAACACAGAATAACACCGAACAATAGAAAACTTAAAACGTGCATCACAAAAACAAAGAGAAGATGAGAGCAGGGATGAGAGCAGAGTGATCAGTGGTTTGCGTTACGCTTCTTCCTATTCGAGAGCTGATGGGCGACATCATGGTCTGCAGTGATACACCGCTTGGGGGGGGGGGGGGGGAGGGGGTGGTTGAGTGTCGAGAGAAAGCAGCACTTTTCTGATTTATGCATTATGCTGATGTGAAGAGAAGGGAGTCTGAAGCCAAACGATGAGAATAACGACAAGCACGGACAGGTACCCACCTTGCTTGCGCTCATGTCGTTTGGATTTCTTAAACGGTTTTTTATGCATTTTGAGTTTACGTCCTTTTGGTTATTTGACGAAAGCATTAAGAGAGGGAGAAGAATTATTAAACAGCTCGACAGAAAGAGGAAAAAAAAAAATATAACAAACAAGTTTGACAAGTGGGCAGAGGAGGCACAGACAGCGAGCAGTTATGGGGGTCGCCGAGAAAAAAAAAAAAAAACGGATGAAAAACCCGGGGGTGGATAAGATTCACAGCGACCGCCGCTCGGAACTCTTATCGCCGCCGCACAAACACTCTCACGACACGCCACGCACCGAGCGCCAGAAAGGCAAACCGAAACAGCACGGTACACAGGCGTGCTTTTTTGGCTCGCCGGGATCAGCAAAACCAGCACGTGGCAACACCCAAAGCGAAGAACTGCTGGGGGGAACAAAGAAAAAGAGAAGAAAACAAAAAACTAAAATGGGAACTTGGAGCTGCGTTTTCAGCTATCAAATGCGCCGCCATCATCATAGGGGTGAAATGCAGAGCGTGAGGAGCAGCTGGATGGCACTGCATTTGTAAGGTACATTACCATAGCAATGATGCTGTACAGTAGAATGAAGATGATGCTATATGTTACGTTACCATGGTGCACATTACCATGGCCTGTATAGCACGTTACCATGGAATGACACTGTACTGTACGGTACATTACCATGGCGCAATGCTGTACTGTACTATACCATGGCACCAGTACTGCATGGTACGTTACCGTGGCATCGTTGACACTGATGCTATATGATACATTACCATGGCACTGATGCTGTACAGTACGTTACCGTGGCACCGATACTGTACGGTACATACCATGACAGGGCTCCTTGCACACATAGCTCTCCAGATTGAACAAGAAATCCCCTGACTGGGAGCCTGCGTCCATCGTTAGCGAGGGGCAAACGGCAGAGAGAGCAAACCATTTATTTCAGACAGGGATTCATCCAGGTTCAGGCTCAGTTCTCTATACAATGAACACAGGGATGCACCTCAGACTCAGAGCTTCTGGAAGCTCAGGGAACCATTGTACCTTACAAGTAACATCCACAAACCCCGCTTGCTGTTAGGGGTCCCTCCTATGCTCCTTTAAAGACAGCTTTTCACTCCAGCAGAACAAAATGTTTGTACTTGGGGGGGGGGGTTTAGGGTTAGTGCCAGTTACTGACCCCGTATGACTGGGAGTGTTTGTGCTGATCCAGCATCTTATAATCCTCATTGGACACAAAGACATGGAGGCTTGAGGAACATACCAATTCCATGGATTATGTTTCATAATCCTGCATAATTCCCAACTTCCAAAGCATTTAGAATTCATTACTAAAAAGAAAGCAGCTTCTGATCCTACTCTTACAGCCCGGAGGCAGGCCACAGAAAACAAGCACCTGAAAAAATGGATACCAGGCATAGAGAAGGACTATGCTGATCGACCAATCAGCTTCAACAAACCGGTCTCTGGCTGATGTGCAGTGAGCCAATGGGAATTTGAAACCAGATGGTTGTAAAGACAGAAAGCTTGTCGAGTAAAAATGGCCGCCATTTCTCCGTGACGACATTTAGCGGTTAGGGGCAGAGCTGTAGCCTCAAAAACAATATCAAATACCAATGAAATTTCAGCTCACTTTATTCACTTCTGCTGCTAGGAGCTAAAGTCCACCAACGAGAAGGAAATTCACAAGGAAACATTCCTACTTCATAAACACAAGCACTACAGCTACTTTTCACACTTCATTAATAAACTAACCATGACGTTCACTAGTCACAGGTCACATTTTGAAATTAGCTGCAAATTTATTCCGGGTTCAGGATCATTTAACAACAAAAAGCACGAGATAGTAACACGACCGATAGAATTATACAGCAAGTTCAGAAACAATAAGATGGGTTTAACGCAGTTTAAGACTCAAATGGTTCGTTCAGCAGCAGCTGCATGAGCACAATAAAGACGTAATTAGTCAAGAGCTGAAATGTGGTGAAGCAGAACCTGGGGGCACAGGAGCCCTAATGATCTAGAGTAGAGAGGCGGGCCGGTAATTAGCAACAACACACGGGCCGAGGCGCCCGATGAGCGGCGTTACACAAATTAAAAGACGGCCTTGTAAACCGGACGGCTGCATCCTACCGTCTCCAGGCCATGACACTGAATTTCCAGCCAATGGCAGGGGAGAGGGTCACGAGCACACAGCACACTGAGGGGGACGGCGTCCCTACGCCGGCTTTGCGGGCCGGAAGGCCGTGAGCCCCAGAGGGCGAGAACGCCGGCAACCAGGAGCGGCACCTCCTCTTAATACGAACGCTGATGAACAGGATCCCAGTGTGTGTGTGTTTGTGAGGGAACATCCATTACGCTTTCTGTAGCCAAACCATGTCACGAGATACAAAGCCAGCTTCCCACAGTAAATATCAGCAACAGAGTAACCAAAACAGAAAAAAAAAAACAGACACAGGCAGTACAGGCGGCACGGAGCTCCGCCCACCTCTGCAGGCGGCCAGCTGCAGCGCCTCCTCAATGCGCTGGAGCTCCTTCTGTTTGGCCTCCTGCATGTACTTTTCCTCTTTTGCTGCATCATACTTGATAGCTGTAAAAAATATTTAAAAAAAAAAGGTGTTACTAATTTACCTTGTTTTGTTTTTATTTATTCAAACTCTTAGCAAATATTCCACCCCAAGCCGCACAGAGTTCTGCTTGGGTGGAAATTAACTTCCACCATGTAAAACGTGACCATATGGAGGTTTATCCTGAACAGGCCTTGCACAAAGTAGCAATTTGTTAGGATCTTTCACTCTCCGACGAACGTGCAGTCTTATGCTGTTCCATTCACCTCGCAAGTCGGAACTTGGAGTCGGGAATGATGGTCACACCCCAGTTAACAATGTTCCAATAAAGCAAGCTGGAGAGTTTAAATGGCCTTTATCTTTATTCAATTACATTTAGCCCAGACTACCTTAAATCTGACAAGTTATCCAGCTAACCAAGAAATCCTGCCTTCTGAAACAGGCCCCAGTTCTAACAAAGTTCATCGTTAGCCTCTGTAAGCAGGTGATAAGGACACATTACATGGTACTTTACAGCACAGCGACATGTCTACAGATATCAGCTGGACAATACTGTGTGTACGACTGATTTAATGAGCTACAAATAACCAGAGGTGCTAATAAACTGTATATAACTACAGAAAAAGGGCACAGCCACCAGAAATTCTGAAGGCGAGGTTATAGAGGTTCCTCCGACTTTGAGTAGAACTTCAAACTTCTGGCGGTGTTCCAGTTGAAATTTCCGACTAGGAACTCGGAATTTCCAAAGTCACGAGTTGAAATGGAGCGCGGCATCACCGTGTGTCACATGACCCGCGCTGAGCTAAGGCACACACCCACAGCCTTTTCCAGGACGCCTGCAGGTGACTTTTCAGAGACAAAATTTGAATGTGGTATCAGGTTTCCCTGCCAGGTGACAGTCACCCTGAGGGCCTCCACACTGAGAATGTGTAGAAGGTGCCGGAAGCTTTCTATGACCTGGGCTGAGGGTCAATGCAAAAAGGTGAAATTTTGTGCACATGATACTATGCATCTGCAAACAAACAGCCTGGTGCCCTCGGGCAATGTTTCCAATGGCAGAATGCATTTTTATTGCATGTTTTTTTTTGGACACACTTCAATTTTCCTCTATAGCGTGCCCCCCTGTCTGCGGCAACTGCATGCCAAGTGCTATCTGGGTGTAGCAGTAAGGGTCATGTTGTTAGGCAGGTTACTGCAGCTCTCTGAACGCTTTGAGGAATGATTGTTTAAGAGAGAGTTTTCCTGCTTTGAATAACATGCAGTACACTGGATTAAAAGCGTGGCTGTATTGTCTGAATCCGTCATCAACTCACTCAACCTAGTGGGGTTAGAATGTTTGAGAAACACTGTTTACTGTCCAAGTTATCAGCAAAACATATTCAGTGTAAAAAAAATAACTGGTTATGATTGTGAGCTTGGTCTTCAAACTTGCCACATTCAGGTTTTAATTGCCAGTGGCCACATGGGTTACATAGCAACCATTGCAGAGGTGCGGTTCACCTGCGGTTTGATAGTAACAGCGAAAGCTACCAAGCAAAGCCCAGCACCGACATCGGTGTCACCCATGTTGACTCAGGACCCATCCGGTCATTCAAGAAGCAGGCGGTTATTTCGAAAGCGTGATGAGAGATTTCATGAGAGCTATACGATTCACCTACCAGGAATGAAAGACTGTGGGAACGCCAGTAATACAAACTGTGAGATTGTGCCTGCTGCCTTACAGTGTGTTCAATATGCCAACATGCAACAAAGTCCTACTGCATAACTGTGTGACAGTTATTAAACAAACTCATTAAATTAAAGAGCAGTGGATTTGGATACATTCAGAGGAAACAGAATCTAAAGGACTTATGGTTTAGGACTTTATTGGAGCCATAATCTGGTCTGCAGTTTTAAAAGCATTTAGATTAAATTAAGCCTTTTTTTAAACACCAAAAGTTGAGAATTTAAGTAGTTTTAGTTAGTAGACCAATGCCAAGAAATGTAAACAGCGAGGTTTAGTGCCCAGAACCTTTCCAGAAGAAAGATCACATCTACATCGCAGGCCTTGTGATTGTTATGATGCCAAGATTCAGTTATGGGTTTTTTTTTTTGTCAACGGCTCTCTGGTCTATGGTGAAATGGTGACACAAATAGTACAAAGTCTCCACCTCATAAATCTAGCTGCTCAATCATTACTAGTTTTACTGTTTTGCTGTCGACGTCGCTTGTATGATTTTTTTTTTTTTTTCCCCCAAGAATGATTTCCGTAGCCACTGACCCAGCTCAGAGCAGTACTGGAGAATCTGAGGTGCATGATTGAATGTTCAAAGGTAAGGTAGCGGAGGATTCGAACTAACAACCCTCCGGAGAACATGGTGCGAAATTGATACACTTACTTGCACCTGGGACCACCAGGAGGTAGAGCCCATCTAGGGTAGCAACAACAGCTTCACTGTAGAGGTTCTTCCATGGGATCTTCAGGGTCAGCTTCCCTGCAACACACACAGGCAATAGTGTGTCTCTCTCTCTCTCTCTCCTGGAAACCAACTTCGTTCATCTTCTGTAATTCCACAGAAAACTATGTCTGCTGACTAACTTCGCCGCTATGTATTCTGTGTTTCTCAGAACCATGCAGTCTTCACCCGGCATAATGTACGTACATCTTATAATAATCTTGATATTGAAGTTCTTGCAGCATCTTGTGCCCGCAAAGTAAAAAGTTCACTTTTCTGTGGAATACGATGCCCAGGAACTAGCAGTGACATCACTCTGAAGCAGCGACCTTCCATTCACCAGCACAGTACCCTAACGCCACTATGCCACCCACCTAGACAAGCTATCCATCTATGATTTATGACTTGAATATTATTTTCTTTTAAAATCTGAAATAAAAAATAATAATTGGCCACCCTGGAACAATTGTAGATTTTTCACATCAGCGTTTACATAAAACGCAAATGTAGCCATGATCTCCATTCCCTGTGTGGGCAGCACCAGTGGTAGATGGAAAACGATCTTCTGTATTGTGTCATCAAGACGCCACGGAAGCGATGCCTAGCAAGAGAAGAGAGCTCTGCGGAGGCAGCGAACGAGGGAACATGGGCAGGGAGCGGGCGCAACCCCAGCGGACCGGCGGGGAGCGGGCGCGACCCCAGCGGACCGGCGGGGTGATGGGCAGGCCTAGGAAATCCTATTTCAGCTGGTCATCTTTATTAAGCGAATGTTACAGCATGTCACTACTAAATTATCCACCCCAAGTGTTACATAACTAGATCAAACAGCGTATTTTCAATCACGGTCTTCAGACATATTTCACACTAAATCTCTCTCACACCCATCTGAACCACAATGGCAACAGAGCCACATCGCAAGGCAAATGTGTGAAAACACCACATGTTCTGCTAACATGGCAGGAAAATACAGAACTACGGAAAGGTCACTTACAGTATCAAACTGAGCATGTTAGATGATTTTTCATTGACTGAGAATTAGATTAGAGTTAATCTTTGACTAATCTTAGTTATTAATTGTGAGAATCCAGAAGTAGGGAATCGCTAGCAGAGAAGGTGCATTAATGATCTGACAGATAAAACAGTAATGAGACAGAAATCAGATGTGAGGGGAAAGAGAGGGGGCAGTTCAGAAAAAAACATGTGACTGAAGATAAGACCAGCAGATGAGTGCACAACCGTGGTACACAGTGCTTATAAAAAGTATTCACCCCCCCCTGGAAGTTTTACTCTTTTAATGCTGTTATAAATTAATCATGATCAGAATAATTTGGCTTTTTTTTTTTTTTCTTTCACAAAAAAAAAACCTCCCTTGAAAATTGATTTCTACAAAACAATGACAAAAATATGTTACATGAAATACGTGATCGCATAAATATTCACCCGCTTTAAAGTGACTGACCTAATTCAACGGGGGTCCAGCCAACTGGTGCTGGTAGTCTCACTATTAGTGGAATGGAGATCACCTGAGTGCAGTGACTGTGCCTCAAGCGACTGTGGTGTAAAGACACCTGTGTCTGGAAGGTCCATTCACTGGTTAATCAGTATTCCTGCCTACCATTACAGCACGAAGACAAAAGAACATTCCAAGCAAATCAGAGAAAAGGTTATTGAAAAGTGTAAGTCAGGGGAGGGCTACAAAAAAAATTTCTAAGGCACTAAACATCCCCAGAAGTTCAGTTAATTCCACCATCAAAAAATGGAAGGAATATGGCACGTGTGTAATTCTGCCTAGATCAGGCCGTCCTCACAAACTGGGTGACCGTGCAAGAAGGAGACTAGTGAGGGAGGCCAGCAGGACACCTATGGCTGCTCTGAAGGAGTTACAAGCTTCAACAGCTGAGATGAAAAGTTGAAGAAAACTCACTAAGTCTCGACTTGAGTTTGCCAAAAGGCATGTTGGAGAGTCCATGGTCAAGTGGAAGAGAGTTCTTTGGTCTGATGAGACCAAAATGGAGCTTTTTGGCCATCAGACAAGACACTATGATGGACACCAAACACTGTACCATCCCCAACACGAAGCATGGTGGTGGCAGCATCGTGCCGTGGGGAGGCTGCTCAACAGGCAGCCCTGGAAGGCTTGTAAAGGTAGAAGGTACAATGAATGCAGCAAGATATAGGGAAATCCTGGAGGACGATTAATCTCCATCTACAAGAGAACTATAGCTTGGGAGAAGATCTATTTTCCAGAAAGACAATGACCCGAAGCATCCAGCTGAAGCTACGCAGAATTGGTTTGAAGACAACAAGGTGGGTGTTCTGGAGCCACAGAGTCAAATCCCAGACCTCAATCCAATAGAGAATCTGTGGCTGGACATGAAAAGGGCCATTCGCACCCAATCTTCACACAACCTGACAGAACTTGACCTGTTTTGCAATGAAGAATGGAGTAAAACTAGTGTCCAGATGTGCAAGCCTGATTGAGACCCATCTACACGGACTCCGTGCTGTGATCGTAGCCAAAGGTGCATCTAATACATACCAACTTGAAGGAGGTGAATATTTATCCAATCACTTATTTTACGCAACATATTTTTTATTTAATTGTCATTATTTTGTAGTACACACAGGGTTAAAAACAGAAAGCTGAGTAGCTGTGTGACTCATGTTCTTCATCGACCTCACCCCACTCCCCACCCCCGAGAGCTGAGGTCAGCATATCAGAGATACTCACCAACTTGCCCTGCTTTCACCTTGAAGGGTACATCCAGCTCACTCTGTCAGGAAGAGCAAAATGAGAGAGAATTTCTCTGAACAAAGGTGTTACACAGTCATACGGTACGTAAACGGGAGCCAGACGGCATATTTACAAGGCCCAGGCAGCAGAATGCCTGGAAGAAGAACAGAAGAACAGTTTGTCTCTGGATGCCAGGTGCTGTGTGTCTAACACACCTGCAGGAGGTGCTCACAGTTTCGGGCCAAGATAACCTGTTCAGTTTAAAGGCCACCATCCCATCACAGAGTGACACCGACGATGCCCCAGAGTGGGACTGCAAATCACAAGTAGAACACAGTGGTCTGAAAAGCCCTTCTTTTAGACAATAATGAGCTGAGCTGCCAGACTATTTTAACGACGACAAAGGATCTTGACAGCAGAAGCAGTGAAGGCTGTGAAGCAAGAGCAAGAAGCGGTCAGCTGACGTGGTCACATGACAGCACGCTGTCGTCATATGACAGCACGGCGACAGCAGGGTTAGCTCCCCAGTCTCCCACTGCAGAGATGCTTCTCACCCCAGTCAAACTTTTAACAGCTGGACCAGTTCCGCTTCCAGTTCCGCTGTTTTCAGCGGCGATACACACTGCCACCACCTTCAGTGTGTGAAAACCCGTTACAGGCACTAAACGATTCAGAGTGATGCTGACAGTCATCGACATGAAAACAAAATATGTCCCGGAAATATTTCATTTATTTAAAAGCCAGCCCTATCTTATGGTAGGAGGAAACACATTCATGCATACATTTAAAACTGTAATATATACGTACATTAATATATACACTAGGGACAGACACCCCCAGGTTCACAGGGGATACACACATTACCAGGACAAACAGCGACCCGGAGGTGCGCAGAGCGCCGTGTGGGACACTCACCAAGGCGTTCTCCTTAACTCTCAGGTTCTCAAGAACCACATTACCTGCAGGAACAAGAATGGTGGAAAAGTTAAATATAACGACTGAACAGATAATGACACATTTAACTGGCAATCCCGCTATTCATGTCAGGTCAGAATATTCTCTTCTCGATCACCATTGGAAAGAAAAAAAGAAAAAAAAAAAAAAAAAAAAAAATCTGCCAATTATATTATTGAATATTTATTTCTGCGATGCCACAATATTCAGTTTTTCAGGATATTTTACCTTCACTGACAGTTAGGACAATCAATACCTCACATGGGCTATAGCAGGGGTGGGCAATCTTATCCGCAAAGGGCCGGTGTGTATGTGGGTTTTCGTTGCAACTCCCTAATTAGATCACTAATTAGAGGACAGATTAGCTGAAGAGTACTCACACCTGGGTTTGAACAGCTGACCTACAGGTTATTCAAAAAACCTGCATACACACCGGCCCTTTGCGGATAAGATTGGGCACCACTGGGCTATAGAAGTCGGCAGAGCAGACAGAATGTTACTGTTCAGCGGAGGGGCTGGTTTGGCACGTCACAGGTTTATTTTAATGCTTAACCACCTGCCATTTGTACGACTATAGAGTGTCTGCACACATCCCATCATGCTTTGCTTTTTTTAAGACACACAGATAGGAGGTGAGAAGCTATGGCTTTCATGGAGGGGGGGGCACCACACAGCACCTCCCACTGATTCAAATAGGACTATTCCCATAAATGTGTCCACAGTTAGGCAAAAATAACTAAAATTGAAGAAAAAAAAATGTTTCACAACTAAGCTATTTGGCTAAACTTGCTTCCAGTGCAACAGTATCACTTTACATTCAGCGCACCTTCATAGAACATTGATAAGCTGCATGTAAGTATACCATAACATGACAACATACACTATATTGCAAAAGTATTGGGACACCCCTCCAAATCATTGTATTCAGGTGTTCTAATTACTTCCACAGCCACATGTGTATAAAATGAAGCAGCTATGCATGCAGACTGCTTCTACAAACATCTGCAAATGAATGGGTCACTCTCAGGAGCTCAGTGAATTCAACCTTGGTACCATGACAGGATGGCACCTGTGCAGTTAGTCCATTCGTGAAATATCCTCACTACTAAATATTCCACGGTCAACTGTTAGTGATGTTATAACAAAACGGAAGTAACTGGGAACGACAGCAACTCAGCCACGAAGTGGTAGGCCATGTAAAATCAGAGCGGGGACAACACATGCTGAGGCGCACGGTGTGTAGAAGTCATCACCTGTCTGAAGAGTCAATAGCTACAGACCTCCAAACTTCGTGTGGCCTTCAGATTAGCTCAAGAACAGTGCATAGAGAACTTCATGGAATGGGTTTCCATGGCCGAGCAGCTGCATCCAAGCTTTACGTCACCAAGTGCACTGCAAAGTGTTGAATGCAGTGGTTTAAAGCACTGCCACTGGACTCTAGAGCAGTGGAGACGTCTTCTCTGGAGTGACGAATCACACTTCTCTGTCTGGCAATCCAATAGATGAATCTGTGTTTGGCAGTTGCCAGGAGAACGGTACTTGCCCGACTGCATTGTGCCCATTTGTGAAGTTTGGTAGAGGGGGGGTTGTGGTGTGAGGTTGTCTTTCAGGTGTTGGGCTCGGCCCCTTAGTTCCAGTGAAAGACACTTTTAATGCTCCAGCATTCAAAGCCATTTTGGACAATTTCATGCTCCCAGCTTTGTTATGGTATACTTACTTATGAATGTTCTGTGCACTGAATGTTCTGTGAATACGTATTACATGTTTTGTGAAGGTGTAGTTCATGTGAAGTGTTACCCAAAGGACTATTACATTCAAAATACTGCAGGGCCATGTAGTATGGGACATGGCTCAGGATCTGGCATAACTAAACAAACCAGACAAGAGTGAAAACTAAACAAATCCATAAGACAAACATAAAGGGCGTACACAAGCATCTGCTCCGGGAACCAAGGGAAGATTGTGAGTTTGTCAAATGATCTGATAATAAAGCTTGCAAATAATTTTGCCGTTGAAGGTAAATTGAACAACATGCGTTTTCATGATTAACAGGGTGCTTCATGATTAACAGGGTGCGCCAGGGGTATAGCAGGCAAAAAAAAATGCTGCAGGCTCCACACTGTCGTACATTTGTGACAAAAAGTTTGAACCCAAATAGAATGAACAGAATTTCTGTACACGTGACTTCTAAAATGTCATCTGGTCATTATATTAGTCATTATAATAAAGACAGACATATTTATAAAAAGTAAAATATAAAAAACACACTTTACACTGCAATGTCTAACTTGCAAACGACTTAAGGTAACCAATGAAAAAAAATATATGAATCTTTAGGATAATGACCTCTTGAAAGTGGGGTCATGGGTTCGCAGGTGTTACTATACGTTCTGGCTTTTCTGGAGTTTCACTCTGCCCAGTCAGACAAGTGCAATGTGTGATTATCTGCTCTTCCCAACGATTCTGGACAGGTGCAATACAGCCTGACTTGAAGATTTCAGAGAATGTCAGAAGAGGAGCTACTGAACCTCATCAGGCTGGTTACACAAGGATTGCAAAACACTTGGGCTTCACGGCTAAGGAAGCAGGAACCTCTTTCACTAGATAGCATATGTGCTCATTAGCCTACACACTGAAGGGCAGAGGTGTTTATGGAAGGCTACCATGGAGGAGAGCTCGGATCTCCAAGACCACCTAGATGTTCTACAGCAGTGCTGGAACGATGTACAGTACTACGGCCAAATGAGACAAACATTGATCTTTTAGTAAATGTACAGAGTGCGACAACTGTAGTGAACAAATCACATAGTAGCAGCTACAAAAAGTCATTGCTAACTCTGTAGCGGGGGGGGAGGTGTGATGATGAGGGGGTGCCTGGCTGCCTCTGGGCTAGGAGGGTTTACAGTCATTGATTCAAAGGTACAGCAGGATATTCTACAGCAGAAAGTAAGGGCATGTATGTGATCTAAACTTCAGACTAAGGACATGCACCACAGGTGTTAATGATAAAGGAAGATCTCTCAGAATGATTGCATGTTGATTTCAGCCCTAATGAAATGCTGTTTGGTAAATCAGAAGCAGGACAGCCCTAGAAGAAAGAGGAAGCGAAACAAACTACTTTCTATGGAAGAATGACCCAAACAGCAGCTACAGAGACCGTTTGGCTGATGTTATTGCAAATCACATATATATGGATTCATATACATTTTCCTTCATATGAATTCTTTAAACCATTTATCCAAGAAAGTTATGGCAATGTAAATAGGGTGTGCCGTTTGTTAGATAAGACTGTATTTACATACTATAAGACTTAAACACGGAAAACTAACAACTGCACTAGTCGGTGCTTGCAATGACAACTTACCGCATCAATCTGTCAAACAAAAAGCAGAAATCACTTAATACGGGATTTGCTGGACTGCTGACACCCAGCCCTGATGTAGGTGACTGGCAGTTTTCCTAGAGACGTAATTATGTTGGGCTGTCATAAATATTTCATGGGACATGAATAAATTGGCTGTTTTTATTTTTTTCCCTTTTCCAAAACCCTCAGCGGTATGATATAGTTATCTGCATTTACTTTTTCGATGGCTTTGACCACTGTAATTCGTAAAAAAACATTGATCTTAAAGCCAAGTATACGTAACATGTTAATTCGAGAAAAACAGTTCCTGCATCACATCTATTTCTCATTAGCATGGCTATATTTATGCAAGCTAATTAAGCCAGATATGGAAACCAGCAAGATGCAAATACATTAACAGAGGCTAAACAGGCGCGAGCTTCGGTTAGTTAATCGGCCAGTAAAATAAACTTAGTCATTTTTTCTTTCCCGATAACTGGGTGTTTGTTTACCATTTTTCCGTATAACACATGAGACGGGGCTGGCAACATATGTATGTACACACTGACCTCCCCAGATCCCGATCTTGAGCTGAGACTTGTCCAGATTCTCCACATAGTCCCCAATGAACCTGTTCAGCAGGTCACTAACCAGAGCCTCGAACACCATCGCTACCTCGAAGACCCGGAGACTCACACCTCTTCCCGCACGGTCCCCAGCTGCCGAATCCCGTGATCGTCGCTCCGCCCGTCGTTTTGAAGCCCAGGAAGATTGAGCCGGGACTCGCCGATAGTCTAGTCATGCCTGACGCTCAACGACACGGCGATCGACTCGTCATGCCTATCTGTCACCACGCAGCATAGGCCGCCAGGAATAATCAGTTTGTGGTGTGTATGACCATAGATTATTCTTTAAAAAGTCCCTCATCGTTGTCAGTCACCGTCTTTGTCATACTTTCTCGTTTTCCGCAATAATAAAACGACATTACATGTTTATATCACCATTCTAAATAGTTTACCCAAAGATGTATTTCATTTTGTTCAGTATTTTCTGTTTGTCCATCCTTATTTCGTACAATGTAGGACGCCAGGAATGCAGAAAATACAGCATTAAATGTTAATTTAAGATGAGACGTATACGGATCTTTTAACGAGTTATGGAATAAGTTCTTAATTCAGATTCCATAGTAGCAGTGTGATAGTGGTCTTTGTCGTTCAGTGATTTAAAACATTTAAATTTTGCGTCCGTTTCTATTGTTAATAGAATAATATGCAGAACAAGATAAACGTAGACTTTTTATGAAAAATAATTAAGTAAGGATTTCGGATATTACTCCCATGACACAGCAAACACTAATTTAATGCCCTGACAGAAGCTCATATTTGTTCAAAGATTATATTATACATTGCAAGAACCAAACGTACTGTATGTGTCTGCTGGGATTATGTAAACAGTTTGACAGTATAATATAACTAATACATGTGGAAAAGGCCTGTTTGATAAAAGATAATATTCAGAATACAGCTGAGTCTGACTCAAGATGAATTTCAATCATTTAATATACATCTTAATGGGTTACCAAAGTATAACATCTGTACAAATTTTTAGCATAAGACATAATGTGTAACCTCTTAATGACCCTCACTAGGAGGATTAGCCTAAATATGGATAAAATTCTATAACATTAGAATCATGTTTTATTTGCCAAGTATGGATGCATACAAAGAATTTGGCAAGGTAGCAATACAAAACTAAACAAAAAACTAGAGCTAAACTAAGGTAAGATCAAGATAAGATAAGATCACTGCATCCCGCATGAGGGTCAAAGGACAGCCACTCCCAACGTCATTTGACTGACAGCTTTAAAGGACATGGACCTGCATATGATTTCATCTTCTGGGACAAGAAGAAAAAACAGCCATCATTAAAACCCGAATTGTGGCTCCAATGGATGGTTGCACTTTGCCAGGTAACAATGAGATGTTGATGCTTTTGGGGCCCAGCCACAGGGTTGGGGGGTCGGGGCGGTACGTCCACCAGCAGGGGGGGGCACACCCCCGGAGCGCTGTTTCTCTCGCAGCAGCACCTTAATCCAGCGGGGTTTAGAAGCGGAGCCAAAAAGCAGTGGGAAACCAAAGGGGGAGGAGTCTGAGGAGGAGGCGGAGTCCCCATTTCGAAGTGCTGGCCCTCCCTGGGGGCAAGTCCTGGGGAGGAGCTTCCATGTGAACGTCGAGAGGGTGGAGGAGGAGGATGGTGTGTCTCTGGGGAAGGTGCCGGGGTGCTCTCTGGGGAGCACGAGCGGAATAGCGCGAGAGCTGGGATCGTCGTGAAACAGAGACTCCTTCCTCCTGGTGTGAGGCACCTCCAGCAGAGTGCAGAAGCCATAGCAAGTGTGCACTTTGGCCAGGTGTGGCATCGAAAGTGCGGCCTGGCTTTGGGGGTCTGCATTAGTGCTCATCCCATAGCTGCATCTCCTGTCCAGAGGCACCTCGCCCGCATGGGGGTTAGTAAGCTCACGTTTCAGGAGCTCCCTCCCATGCCCGGGGTGCCTCTTGAGGGAGGGTGCAGGTCTCCTTGAGCTGGTGCCTCTCTGATCTCCCTGCCAAGGGTCCTTTGGCGGAATGCAGAAGTTTGGGATGGTGTCTGGAGTGATGATGTTCCGACAAAGTGAGCCTTTCCTCTTTTTCCCTAAAGAAATTTTATATCTAAACATGATATGACCGATTTTGATATTGTATCCCACTGTAGGGAGAGGAAAGCCAGCTCCTTCCACTAACAGACAAAAGACATTGAAAACGTGCACGGATCTCTGGGTCAGTGGGGAAAAAAGAGATTAAATGCCGTAAGAAGGACAATTTCTTATACAAGCTCACAGAAAAACAGTACATACATAAAAGAGGCTGAACGTATACGTTTTAATTAAAAAAAAGGTGACATTAAATTTTGACACAATATACCTGTCCATAATTCAACAGATAACAGCATACGTTATATGCTTACCTTGGTATTCCGGCAAACGCAGCACGAATGAAACGCTGCGAGCGGCTTTCAGAGAACTGTGCTCTTTGCCGGGTGCCGCGCCTGCGGCTTTCTCAGACGCCTGCATAAATAGGGCTCAGCGCCTGGGCGTGAGCGTGGCGTTGGCTCGAATCCCTCCCGGACCCTCCCCTAACCTAAAAATTCTGCTCACATGGAGACGGTCAAGTGGCAAAAACGTGGTCGGTTGTCGCGGCACGGAGCACGCTGAAAAGGGTGGCCAGGTAAGCAAATATGCAGGAGTCGCTCCAAATGAGAAGTGCCTTATTGACTTTTCCATTCCCGCTGTTTTTCACGATCTGCTCTAACAGAGGCAAAGCCTGCGGTTCCTATGCCTCCCGCGGGCACGAATCACATTACAGATAATGGATAACGCAGAAGGTGGCTCTACGCGTGAAATTCACAGGAATTCGGGCTGTGCAGCACCTGATACTGTAGAATTCACCCTTTGATGTTACGAGTAACAATGCAGAAGCCAAACTTGCATGTGAACTCATTACCCAGATATGAACCCTTCACACACATAATGATATGGGGGGTGCCTCAGAGGTCTGGGGCTGGCGGTGGTGGGGATCTCAGCTCTGATCTGTGAGTCTGTGCGTATTTGGTTGTGTGTGTGGGGTCTTTTCTATGTTTTCTCCCTTAGGTAATTGTTGTGCCCTGAATTTCCCATAGCGGGGGTGTGCAGGACACAACATCGTCAGATTAATTAATTTCAGTTCAATTAAAATTTCTCACATATCCCGTACCAGCCATTGTATATAATGTAAATTATGCTGCTTACTTCTCCCTCTAGTGGTAAACTCAAATGTGATCAATATAAAGTGGATTAAAGGCACAGCCAATCTTTCAAAGTGCTTCAGTATTGTACAGATGACTGACTCTACCGTGTATTACATTTTTGTCTGTAAAGATGGGGGCACCGTCAAATCTAAAGCCTTTGTTTTCGCCTTGAAAAGAGCGAAAAATAGATTTCTCGTCGTGAGAGCAATTTGCCACTAATGTGAAGAACGCTTCCACTTTCCATCAGATTGGCTAGCAACAGAAGATGAGCGTCGGAAACACAAGCCGTCACGACGAGCTCTCTGTTGGAGTTGTTCCTCATTATAGAGAACAGGGAGGAGCGGGTAGATTTGGCGCCCGGGTCACCTGATACAGCTGCTCTCGAAAATCCCCCTGGATGTTTTTTTTAGTTACAGTTTGATTTATTTTTGTGTTTCTGGTCTGCGGCCCGGGGGGGGGGGGGGCGGGGCGGGCCCGGGGCTCACAGACTGCAGTCAAGCTGTCAGATTCTGAGCAGAACTCGGTTTTAGGAAGATTACGCAAGCA
>JABFEA020000010.1:20962999-20990574 GCA_019775915.2 Cyphomyrus plagiostoma | reverse complement strand
TGGGTAGTTTTTATGAAATTAAAAAGCCACAAAATGTTGCACCCCCCCCCCCCCCCCCCCTCTGCGGGTAATTAGTAAATGATTTAATATTGTTCAGCAGCTTCACTGTAAGCCACTTCACAGAGCATCTTTGGGCCCTGAATCCGTTAAATAGCCTTTAAATTATTCACATTTCTGTGGATTTCCCCAGCAGATCATCTACGGTCAGGTATAGGTTACATTAAGTCCTTTGATGAGCTCCCTCCTCCAGCCAATGGCTGCTCCCTAGTGCCACCCCCCACAGGCTCACCGCGGTCAGGAATGTGGTTTTAATCTTCGGTTAGCGCAGGGTGATGAGCGGATCTGCCCTCTGCGCGGTGGCTGGATTCTATTCACTGAGCCGGTCCCTCTCCCCATTGGTCGGCTCGCCCGGTAACTCCGCCTCAAGTTGTCGTCGCGTGTCGTCCCTGCGCCTTGGTGCCTCCGCGTATAAACTGGGTTTAAAGTTAATGAACGTTTAATCTGGCGGATTTGCTGGGTGTCGAGTCACCAGTGAAGCGCTCCGCCCTCAGAGGGCTTGTAATGCAGGCTTATCTATGCCAACGGCCCCTAATCGCGTGTACCCCAGCGTTATACATGCTCAGCTCCACCGGGGGCGCCGCACTGCTCCGTGAGATTCCCCCTGAGGCTTGGAAGACCCTCTCCCCATGTCACCAACGCATCCCCCCGCCCCCCCGGGTGCAGGTGCCTTATTGGCTGCCTGCCGCCTGATCTCGCCCGCGTTCCGTTCCCGTTACACACGGAGGACTAATTTCGTGCTTCTGTTCCAGCTCTGTGAAAGAAGGACCCAGACCTTCGCAGTCCACACGCCTCGGGGTCGTCTGCTGTGATTTTTAAGGAGCCGCTCAGAGGAGCTTGCTGATTAATTATCCTAATCCTGTTTTAAGAGGGAAATTAATAACTTGGAATGGTTTAAGCAGATATGCCTTGTATTCATTTATTTATTTATTTCCCTGTTGTAGGATTCACAAGATGCTGTTCCAGTATTTGAATCTCTGTTAAAATACAACGTGTATGTCTGTTAGTCTTGACCGTTCACCCTTTCCCTGAAAATGACTTATTCTTGCTGCTTCTTTGGCCATTATAACCACCCAACCCCCATTCCACTGCAGATTTTTCCCAGCGACACTGATTATACAACCAGAGTATGGCAGCCATGCTGTTCTGCATTAAAGCCCAGTGCATGAAGACTCAGCTGCTCCGGCTTAAAACTCGCTGTTGATTTTTAGTCCTTGTCAGTGATTAATTCATGCCTAAGGTATGGAGGCTGATAGCTGTGTGCGACCTGTTCTGTCTGGCCGTTTTTTCTGCTGGTTTGGTGCTCTTGGAAATGTGTGTTATAGATTTTAAAATTGATTTATTTTCCCTATTGGGCTTCTAAGCAGCAGATGCCATGTTGGTGTCTGCAGAGCCCTCCTTGCAGCTAGGGGGCGCTCCTCCTCCACCTGTGTCCTCCAAGCAGCCGCATGCTGAATGCTCTGATCTCCACAGGTGAAGACGTCTGTGCCTCCCACCCCCCCGCCAAGATGGTGGCCCTCTCGCTAAAGATCTGCGTCCGGCAATGCAACGTGGTGAAGACGATGCAATTTGAGCCGTCCACGGCGGTCTACGATGCCTGCCGCATCATCAGGGAGCGTGTCCCGGAAGCCCAGACCGGACAGGGTGGGTGGGGTGTGGTTGGGGGGGGGGGGGGTGTGAGGCCAGCTGTGCACCAGCGGTGCAGCCGTTGGCCAGATGGAGACGTCCTTCCCACTGCGGTGACGCGTTCCAGCAGCCTGATCATGGCCTCCACCTCCCAGTTGCACCACGTTACTGGAACATAACTATTAAAAAGGACCGTCAAACCCCCTCAGTCACGCGTATTAATTCATTGGGGGATCTTGTGTGACTCAGTCAGTCAGGACACTGTGTCTGTGATAGGAAGGTCAACGGTTCAAATCCCAGGGCCAGCAGGATGATTTCACGGTTGGGCCCCAGATCAAGGCCCCTAACCCCTACTGCTCCGGAGGCTGGCCGACTCTCATTTCTCAAAAATGTACATTGCTTTGGATGAATTAATGCTTTTGCTTGTAAATGTAATGTGTAAGTGACCGAGAAGTCTGACTGGCAGCGGGCGTTTGTGCCCATTCCGCCTCCTGCATTGGCACTGAGGTTGCAGCTGAGCAGCAGTGTGTCTGACGCACTCCGCCTGTTGTTTGGGGCCAAATGCCTCCATCAGGCTCATGTCAGGCAGCGGCAGCTTCCGTAACAAAGGCTGATGCGTTTCCACATCCCGCTGTGAATACACCCCCCTGTCTGTGTGGAGCGCGTGTCTGTGCCCCCGACGCCCCGTTCTAAGCATGGAATTCCTCCGAAACCAGCAGGCCTTTCATCCGTTTAGTGAATCATCTGTACCATGAACTGTCCTGTCGCTCTCACGTTTCAAAGTGGGTTAAACATTTCTTTGAAAGCACATGACACCTCGACCGACTCTCCCACCTCTTGTCTTGTGTTGTAGCCTCAGATTATGGCCTCTTCCTGTCCGACGACGACCCTCGGAAGGGCATCTGGCTGGAATCAGGCAGGACGCTGGACTACTACATGCTCCGCAATGGGGTAACGGAGACCTGACCTCTCCTCGCCCTCAGACTCGTGTGTTGCCACCATGTTTCGTGTCGTATGCACAGCTGAGCCTCTGTAGAACTGTAGGCTGCTCCCGGCCTGCCATCCCGCCTGGGAAATCCTGAGCGACATCTTCATGAGGAGGATTAGTCACATGGGAATCGATCACTCCGCTGTATCTCGCGCGTGCGTGTGTGCATGCCTGTCTGACTCGTGCTCACTGCCACCCCCGCCCCCGCAGGACATCCTGGAGTACAAGAAGAAACAGAGACCACAGAAGATCAAAATGCTGGACGGCGCAGTCAAGACCATCATGGTGGATGACTCCAAGACGGTGGGCGAGCTGCTGGTCACTATCTGCAGCAGAATCGGTACGTGTGGCCCTGTCATCGTGCACCTTGCCTGCAGCATGGAGCAGATATTACAGAATAATACGACCACTTCACCTGCAGTGAGTGACTAAGCCTTTGCTTAGTTTTTCCCTAATCATTTTTAGATGAGTGTTTGGAAATCTGAGCCTCAATTCCTGTTGGTCAATCAGCTAAGGGACCTAAGAGCTCCCCGACTGTCCTGTTAATGTGAATTCAAACAGCCCATTCGCATCACCAAGCCATTGCCGGAGCCATACATTTTGCCATACTGAGCAGGGGTGGTGAATCAGTGCCCCCTCAGGGGATGGCACCCGAGGTGGCATCCCCTCCCAATCGCCCTCTCGTTACCAGCCGCCGGAGTCCTCCTCTAGCCCCAAAGCTCATCCCATCCGTGGTGGCTTGCCTCCATCCCCTAAATTCTTTCGTCCTCCCTTCCAGGAATCACCAACTACGAGGAGTACTCCCTCATCCAGGAGACGGTGGAGGAGAGGCGGGAGGATGGCACCGGCACGCTGAAGAAGGACCGGACGCTCCTGAGGGACGAGAGGAAGATGGAGAAGCTGAAGGCCAAGCTGCACACCGACGACGACCGTGAGTCCTGAGGGCTGGCGGCACATGGGGGAGATGGTGGGACGGAGAGGAGGTCCTGGGGAGTGAGAGGGAAGCAGCAGCTTGCTACGCCTGCAGTTATGGCAGTTAACCCTCCAAGTCAGCACCCGTGCAGTTTAACCCTTCGCTGCTGGCTTTGTCGGCATGCTGCTCCCCAGATGACTTCTCCATGCACTCAGAGCTCACGCTCCAATGAGCAAAAGGTCGCAGAGCTCAGTAATGCCCCCAGGTTTCTTATATTCTTATCCTGGTTGGTTGGTACTGATGGGAGCAATAAACCTGGATTATTTGCAAAAGGATTCATGTAATGATCAGGTTCGGTCCTGTGTGGGCCAGCTACTTCCTGTTTGAGACGGATGTTGTTTTTAAGGAGTCACCAGAAGCAGCACTGCTAAGAAATTGATGCAGAGCTGCAGTTAAGAGCATGGGACAGCGCACAGAAAGAGGACAGATGGTGTGGTAGTGAGTGTATGGTAATGATGCTGTGTCAATGCCCTCACTCTCCTCACAGTGAACTGGCTGGACCACAGCCGCACCTTCCGTGAGCAGGGTGTGGAGGAGAGCGAGACTCTACTGCTCCGTCGCAAGTTCTTCTACTCGGACCAGAACGTGGACTCAAGGGACCCTGTGCAGCTGAACCTACTGTATGTGCAGGTAGGTACCCCTCCCGCATTACTGCGCCACGTGCGGATCAGTACCCCCACCAGTTTACCGCTGTACATGCAGGTAGGTACCCCTCCTATGGGTCCATTACCGCTCTACGTGCGCCTCGGTACTCCCGCCGCGTTTCCGCTCTTCGTGCGCCTCGGTACTCCCGCCGCGTTTCCGCTCTACGTGCGCCTCGGTACTCCCGCCGCGTTTCCGCTCTACGTGCGCCTCGGTACTCCCGCCGCGTTTCCGCCCTACGTGCGCCTCGGTACTCCGGCTGCATTTCTGCCCTACGTGCGCCTCGGTACTCCCGCCGCGTTTCCGCCCTGCGTGCAGCTGGATACTCCGCCGCGTTTCCGCTCTGCGTGCGGCTCAGGACCCCCAGTATGTTACCGGTCTACATGCGGGTTGGTATCCCTACTGCATTCAGAGGTCTCTGTTTCCTTTAATGACCATTTTTGTTTGTGGGGAATAGTAATTTAAAGTCACAGAGCCATCCGAGCTGTGAAGCGACTTTAGCCCATAAATATACTCATGTTTAGATACTCCAGCCTTTTGTTTTTTGTGTGCCGGGTAAAATATGTCTGGGCTGGTTGCCACAGTCGTCCAAAAGAGGATGACTTCTCCCAGGGTAACTGGGGAAATCAAGACACTAATTAATGGACCCAAGTTTTAAGCAGATACTTAAAAAAGCCTCATTTAAATTTAAAAGCTAGCTAGCTAACCAGTAGTAACACCAGCAATCTGTCTTAGTGACTCTGTAGCTAAGGACCAGCTTTTTTCTTGTGCATAGCCTCTGGAACTTTCTCAGGTGGATTCTGGGAAATCCAGCGTGCGGAAAGCTGCCGTCTTTTGCAGTAATGTGTGCTGGCACGCTGCGGCTCCTATGCCCTGGGCTGACCCGCTTAGCCGGGGCTCATCTGCCTCTGTCAGCACTGGGGCGCTCACTGGTGCAGAGGCCATAACCGAGGCGCGGGTTTGACTTGCGGCCCGTTCGGTGCCCCTGTCAGCTGCCTGCTATCCCGGGCCCGGCCTCCTCTCCTGGATTCCCGTCCATCTGTCCCCCTCCATAGCTGAAACGTAAGGACACCCCTGCTCTGGGAGCGTTGCAGCCCTGTTTGTAAATCATGGTACGGTTCCCAGGAGGCCGGCAGCAGAACGTTTGCTTCCTGTGAGTGAAACCGGATGTTAATGAAGCTCCGCCCTTCTGCATCTTGGGTCCTTTTTCCTGCATGAGCTTCCCCAGCCTATGCAGCCACGGTCGCGTTTAAGCACTCTGAAACGTTCGGGTCAGGCGCAGCGGGACTCGGTTCCCAGAGGTTTGAAATCGCTCTCCCCAGGGGACGGGTGGGATGTTACCAGGGGATTAATTCCTGTCTAGTGTTTTTGCCAACTTTTTCAGCGTTTCTGAAATTAAGATCACAGTAGCCAAATGGATTGCACACACTTTGGGGTACGATTAATTCCATAATTACAAAAAGAATCAAATGTAATCTTTCCATCTTGTTTCTCTGCATGGGGTGTATGTTACTGTTACATATTAAAAACAATAAATGAATATGGTGGTAGTGATTTCCTCAGCTGGAATGCTGCCCTTTTAGATACATTCAAGATAAGCTATAGGTGAAATTAATGTAGGTCAGCCACATTTTGAGTTTTCTGTCAATTTTTATATATTTCATCAGAATGAGTCCGCTCACGGGAGATTTTTTTTTGAACAAAATATTCTGATCGGGCAAAAAATAATTGGTTCAGAGAGAGAACCAATCAGATTGTAGAGGAGGCGTCCCCAAGAAACTAGAGGAGGCGTGGCCAAGATATCTGATTGGTTGTTCCTGACTTCTTCCTCTTGTACAGGACCCACCTCCTGGACAATCTGAATGGTTATGTCTCTGAACCAATCTTTTTTCTTTCTGCCCTCAGAACATTTTTGTTTAAGTAAAACTCCCATGAACTTCAAGTCCATTCCAAAGCCACTGAATTGTTGTCTTGGGGTAACGGGGCTGTGTGGTCACCCTCAGGCCCGTGATGACATCCTGAATGGCTCGCATCCCGTGTCCTTCGACAAAGCCTGCGAGTTTGCTGGGATTCAAGCTCAGATCCAGTTCGGCCCTCATGTGGAACACAAACACAAGCCCGGGTTCCTCGAGTAAGCCTCTGTCCCCATGGTGCTCGTTCCTTCACTTTTCTCTCTCTGTCTTCCCAAATATTTACACGTATCAAGAAAAAGCAAATCAATAGACCCCATTCTGTGTCTCAGAGGTTTTCTGCTCTCAGAAACCCTCTTGAATGCTTTGGGTTTATAGACGTCTCCTTTGCTTTTATGTGGTTTGAGGAGTTTTATTGTATTTGTCTCTTTAACAAGTTATTTGAGTCTGAAAGCAGGTTTTTCCGAGACAGTGGGGAACCATGAATGTGGACTGTGCTTGGGAATCGTCGGCATGATCCTCCTGTCCTGCGTTTTATGTTTCAGTCTGAAGGAGTTTCTCCCTAAAGAGTATATTAAACAGAGGGGTGCAGAAAAGAAGATCTTCCAGGTAAATTTACAGTACTTTTATTTTGCACTGACAGCCCCCTGTATCTTATTGCAATTTGATGGCATTTGTCCTGCTTGCAGTCATCTGCCCTCTGCCCAGACCAAGGCACCTTCAGCATAGTCCTGTGCAGCCTCCCTTCCTCTGTTACAGTATTTTTTGACTGGGTCTCGTATCCTAGACTTGCATCAGCAGCTCCGGCCTGCTTCTTCTCTTCCTGCCTTCACGATTTAATTAACTTTAACCCCAAAATCATTTTTAGACTGAACCGGCTTCCAGTGACCTGACAGATATGTAGAGCGCTGGTCTAATTAGCAGATTCTTTTTTACAAAATGTAGGCTATTATTTTTCCCAGTCCGTATTAGCAACCTGCCGGCTGCGGTTCGAGGGCAGGCTGAGAGCATGTGGCGCTTCCCTCTGTCCGCAGGACCACAAGAACTGCGGGGAGATGTCGGAGATAGAAGCCAAAGTGAAGTATGTGAAGCTGGCCCGGTCCCTCCGAACATACGGAGTGTCCTTCTTCCTGGTGAAGGTAAGGTGTTAGAGGACTAGCGAGGAGTGATTCCCATAAATCCCATGAAAAGTGCAGAAGGCGACGTTCTCTTTGGCCCTGTTCATGCCTGGTATTACGACGCACCAAGTGTAATCCGCTCGCAGGTGGACAGCGCTAAATACCGGTCTGAACGCACCCAGAACCGATTGAAAACGCATGGAGATCCAATCGCTCAAACCACATTTGTAGGTGGTCTGGGACACGTATGGCAACATTCTTATAGCAGTGTGAACGTGAATGTTTCCGTGGCCGCATTGAAGGACCGCCTACTCTGCTGACGTCCTCGTGTGTGCCAAAGTACGTAGGCGCGTACTCGTTAAACGCGCTAACAGTGTTTAACGTGATTTATGTCAGAACGTCTGTCAGTGCCGAATTGGCCATTGTGTGCTGACACATGTTTTCCCTTCATGTTTGAATCTACTTTCGAATCTACATGTTCGTAGTGCATGTGATTAATGTTCGTGCAAACCGGGGAAAAATAGTGTAAGGAGTGATCTGTCAAAGATGTTTTGAAATTTGCACAGATCGTATATTTTAATGTGCACTTTGAAGCTTGCTTATCTATGTCAAAGCTGTTCCACGCTTTATTAATATTGGTGAAACATGCCGGTAAGAATTACATGAATGCAAAATTAAAGCGTGTAGGTAAGAATGTGTGTTCAATAGCCTACATAATATGTTGATAGAAACATATAATAATAGTGTAATCGTTTATATAGTTTTATATCGGGCTGTGCGGGGGCTTGTGTTTAACGCTGTCCACTTGTGGTCACATTACCCAGGACATATGTAATTACCAGGTGTGAACCAGGGCCATAATTCAGCAAATCAGACAAAACAAAGAACCTCTTTATTGAAATTTTCACAAATTTTGAGCTTCGTTGGTTAAGATTAAAAACCAAAATATCATGACAAACCAGCATAATGCATTAAAGAACCATTTGCCCTTGAATAGAAGAGTATTAACCTAAGTGCTGAAAGACGATTTAACACGTACATTTGCATCGTGTTGATGCAGTATAAAAATGCATGCCTACATTGTGAAAAGTTGAACTTTTATTGTGCAATCATAACATTATTACAAAATACAAATTACAGGTTATACTTAGAATGCTAAGAATTATTAAAAAAGAAATTGACACTTTGGTTATTAAAATACTTTATTCATTAATTTATTTATAGATATATTTATTTCCTTTTTATTATTAGGCATTCATTATAACCCACTTAGGCGTTTTGTTTGCCCCGGACTGCGCTGATGACTTTTGATTTCTTCTCCTCGTCCTTTTAATGTTTGTCAGATTCTGCATATGGAAGTGATTTACGTGATTAATTATTTAAATAAGTTGTGGGAAAGTGAGATCCGATTATAAGCGGCCACTCGAGACGCATATGGAGACACACGTCAGTGTCAAGTGTGAACCGGACCTTTGCGTGAAATGCTCACCATTTTAAATGTGTGCTAGTATGTGTCCTTTGGAATGATTTAATGATTTCTCCACATATCCCATCATGCTCTCCTTTGAATCACACATATAAGTCAGTGAAGATCAAGGCAGGAGAGCCTTGTCAGTCATTCTTCCTGCACCCCGGAACCATTTTTTTGAAGGCCCTTACTGAAGGGCCCAAAGGTGGTGTGGCTACTCCAACTGGGATTCAAAATCCCCCCCCCCCCCCCCAATAAAGCCATTGCTAAAAAAAAAAAAAAAAAAAGAGCACAATCCTATTACCTGAGCTTGCCTGTTGTCATACAGGTTCTGTGTTACTCATTAAAAGTTAATGTCTATTAGTAATAGACATACTCGCATATAATAAGCCAACAGAACTGTACATTACTGGGACACGAAGGCAAACATGGCAGCATATTGTGGATAATTGTTCCGTAAACAGCCCTGTGTGGATTAATCCCACCTGCTGCTGGAAAATGACACCATGATGTTTGGCTGTGAAACACCAGCATTAATTCCAGAGATTTTACCGGTTCTGTGGCATTAACTTCATTACCCCTCCCCCCAATCCTTCAGTTAATTAAGTTTTTGCTTTTTTGGGCTTTTACTCAGGGGTGCGGGGCCTGTTCCGTGGAGGGCCAGTGTGGCTTTTTGGGGGGACATGTCAGCCAGTAAAAAAAAAAAAAAGCAGTAGTTCTCAATGCCAGTCCTAGGGACCCAATGTCATTGGCTGATTGAGAGGCCACATCCCAAAAACCCGCCCCCACAAAGGCCCCCCCATTGGGCAGGGTCCCCTCCCCTTGCTTTGGTTCAGTTGTGATACCTGACTTCCTGTTGATTTACAACTGTCTTTAATTAAAACCTGTCTTTAACATTGGTATCTTGATAACAGTGATACTGTTAGGAATAGCTGCACTTTCACATTATATAATTGTTATTCCAGTTATTGAGACATTTGGCATGTGATAGCTGCTGCTAGTTTACAGCTTGAATGGGAAAAAAAACAAGTTTCATGGCCACTCTTCCAACTGAGGATTATCAAAAGTACTGAGGAATTCTTTGAAATATTAGCTGCATTCTTCTGTCAAAGTTGCTCCTGACTAAAGGACTGTTGCTATGCAACCATCACTTTCCCTGTAAATGGGATGGGAGCCGGAAGTCGCTCTGTAATAGTAATCTATTTGTGTATTCTACTTGGGTGCTAAATCATTAGCTTGCGTGCATGTTTGTGATCTGCTGCAGTCTAACCAAGGCCCAGGAGATGCGTCTTCTGGTGGAGAACGGCTATTAATAGGACAAAGGGCAGCATTTGTCTGTGAGCAGTGCATCATGGGAGACATTTTTGCTATTTTTAATGAAGTCGATTGTGTTGTGCCGTTCTCCTACTTTAACCCGTTCATAAGCTACGCTCCTGTAAAGGGTCGTCTTGGCCTTGCCCTAGATCTCTCGCCGAATGTGTTCTGTCAGCTTCGTCCTCTGCTTCCACATAAAAAAGCAGTATTCGGGTTTAGCGCTAAATCCCGCAGTCCTGATTTTGTCTGACAGCAGGCTGTTCTGTCCTCAGGAGAAGCTGAAGAGTAAGAACAAGCTGGTCCCACGACTGCTGGGCATTACCAAAGAGTCCGTGATGCGCGTGGACGAGAAGACCAAAGATGTGGTGCAAGAGTGGCCCCTGACCACAGTGAAGAGATGGGCCGCCTCTCCCAAGAGCTTCACTCTGGTAGGGCTGAGGTTCATGGGACATGGACCCCTGTGTCATCAGTGTGAACCTTAGATCAGTGCCACCAGTCGCTAGGTGGTGGATGCCTATCCACACTGATTTCTGCGTCGTATGTGTGTATACGTAATTTTCATGCAGCCAGGTGGTGGTTCTTGTCCTGGCTGATTATGGAAACGATTGTGAAGAATGTGTGACAATCTTGTGGAACTTCTTCACGTGCTGCTTTTCGGTGTCACTGGACGCCCTGGGATTTTGTTGGTGGGGCTGAGGGAAGTGATTTATCTTAAATGTCATCAAAGATGCTTAAATGTAAAATGAGTCTTTAAATGCGGTGTCGTCTGCTGATACTCGAAGTGCACGCCGGAATGACCTTGTCGCACTGTGAATCAGATCCCAGTTCCATAAAAAAATCAGTGATTCTTCATTCGTAATTCTACAGGATTTTGGAGAGTATCAGGAGAGCTACTACTCAGTCCAGACGACAGAGGGGGAGCAGATCTCACAGCTTATTGCCGGATATATAGATATCATACTTAAAAAGGCGAGTATGATCTGTGGCAGCTCTGACGTGACGAGCATTTTGATGTATGGTGATTATGTCCTTCTGATTACTGCGTTACTTTATACAGCACGATCAGTGTGCAGTTAAATGTTTTAAGTGAAAACCAATTTAAACGTGTCTCTCGAAACCACCTTGTTTTGACTGAATGAATGGTTGATTGATCGATTTGGTTTTATTGCTACAACAGAAGCAGAGTAAGGACCGTTTCGGCTTGGAGGGCGAGGAGGAGTCCACAATGCTCGAGGAATCGGTCTCTCCGAAGAAGTGAGTGTCTCTCGGACAGCGGATTGGTCCAAGGGCATCGTGAAACATGCCTGCAGGCTAGGGAGCCTTCGCTGGCTTCATGGGGCGACTCTGCCATGATGGTGTCATAATCTGGAAGGAATTAAACAAAGGAAGTCAAAACTGGAACCTTGATTTTCTAAATTATTTTAATATGGGTAATTTTACTAAGCAGTAACAAACTCCACTTCCGAGATTTTGATTCTATTTTATTTCTAGAGTAAATATTGTCCACTGGTACCTGACCGCTGGTACGTGGATGTTTTTATTTCTCCTTTTTCAGAGTCCAGTGCACGTTTTTAGCTAATTTCAAGTAACCAAGAAATATAGTCCACACAGAGAGTTATATCTCATATGTGGAAGGAGGAGTAGTACCAACTGCATTCTTTCTAAAATGGCTATCTTCAGACAAATTGAACATTGAGTAGCATGACTGGTTAATGATGATTAACATTTGAAAACATAGTGTGATTGGTTAACAATGATTAATGAGACTGGTGAGATTGGTTCATGATAATTAAAGATGGTAGTCTGTTTGGTTAATGATAATGAGAGTAATGTGATTGGTTAATGATAATTATGGAGAGTGGCACCATCCCATCAGGTCCACCATCCTGCAGCAGCAGTTCAACCGCGTAGGCCGCGTGGAGCACGGCTCGGTGGCACTGCCCGCCGTCATGCGTTCTGGCTCGGTCGGGCCCGAGACCTTCAACACGGGCACCATGCCATCCGCCCAGCAGCAGATCACGACGGGCCAGATGCACAGAGGACACATGCCCCCGCTGGTGAGCGCGTGCAGCGTCGACACTGCGGCTATACGGAATGTTCCGGCGTGTTGTGGAAATGGAGAGTGGTGAGGTGTGAAATCGATGTTTGTTTACGGAGGCGGATGAGAGAGCGACGGGTGCGTGACACTCTGCCGTGTGATCGCAGAGCTCGGCGCAGCAGGCTCTGATGGGCACCATCAACACCAGCATGCAGGCCGTGCAGCAGGCCCAGGTGGATCTCGGGGAGGTGGACAACCTGCCGCCACTGGGGCAGGACATGGTAACCGCCTTGCGCATGCGTCGCATTCTTTACGTTCCGGTTGGTTTATGGTCACATGGTGCACATTCCAGCGAAAGCTTCTCAGTGTTATGATCAAACTTTACAAACATTAACAAATTTAGTTGTACTCAGTTTTTTTTTGATATTCTGATGAATAATTTTGCGTTGTGGCGAAGATGGAAAAATGTATGTTATACTTGTGGGGTGTTTGGTCATTAATGTTAGTCACGTGTTTCGACTCTCCTGAGATCTGACATCACATGTCTCCCCCCCTCCTTGTGTCTCCCCTCCCGACAGGCATCCAGGGTTTGGATCCAGAACAAAGTGGACGAGTCCAAACACGAAATCCACTCCCAGGTGGACGCCATCACCGCGGGAACCGCCTCTGTCGTCAACCTGACCGCTGGTACGTGGATGTGGAACCGCCATCAGTCAACCTGACATCACCGTGTGGCGATGGAGTTTCCTGTAACTGACAGGTTTTCTCCAACGGGCTGGATTTGGGCAACGTTTGCCATGCTGGACTTTTAGCTGTCGTCGTGAAGAATGGAAAAAGAGTAAAAAGGTTTAAAAGGCCAAATGCGAAAACCAGTAATTATTGAAGCCTGCTTCTCGTATTTGCTTTCAGACAGTCCCAGCGTAGTACAGAGTAGGACTGTCTTTCTTTTTGGTAATGATTGTGGTGTTCCTCTAAATAATGAATAGATTCCCTTCGGTTGCCTCTGATGAATATTCAGGATCTTCCCTGGAAATTGCGCTATCTGGCCACGCTCTCGAGTTCGACGCGGCGGGCCGTTGAGGCTGAATTAATCAGCCGTCCACCATCTGTCTAACACGGGCTTCCCTGTTTGGGTCCTTATGGTGCCTGGCGAGAACTGTACCGCTCCCCCAAAATCCACGTCACTGTCGGTCCCGCTGTTTAGTCTGTGGCTGTATTGTGCTGGCAGCTGTGACGTGCTAACCGCTAACCGCTTGGCACAAACCCGGGCGAAAAGCCGGCCTGCGTGATCATTAAAATAAAACTTAAAAACGGGTAAAGATTTATGTTCGATTCCCAAGAAACGTCACACCTGCAATGGCTGCTTCCCGACCAGCATGCAAAGACCAGCCTCTCCAAAAAAAGAGAGACCCCAATTCCGGATATAGGCGCTTTAAAAAAGAACGGGGTCAGGCAGGGGCGACTCAGCACTGCGCACCCCCACAGGTGACCCCACAGACACAGACTACACTGCGGTGGGCTGTGCCATCACCACCATCTCCTCCAACCTGACGGAGATGTCCAAAGGCGTGAAGCTACTTGCTGCACTGATGGAGGATGAGGTGGGCAGCGGGCAGGAGCTGATGCGGGCGGCACGCACGCTGGCGGGGGCTGTGTCCGACCTACTGAAGGCTGTGGAGCCGGCGTCTGGCGAGGTACGGAGCGCCACCTGGTGGCCACCGCCGAACCTTCGCGATGTTACCTCCCACTGTGCTACTGGCTTGTCCTGAAGGGCGTGTCATTCCATGACCCAGCCTGCTAGTGTCTGGTTACCTTTATTACCCATGACAACTTTAATAAAGATATTTTAAGAAGTAAATGGATAGACGTTTGCCTGTGGCGGAGGCGGGTACTGGGGGTAGTGATGTGATCTAGGCACAGTAAGTTGTGTGATGTGTGACGTGTCCCCGCAGCCCCGGCAGACAGTGCTGACAGCAGCGGGCAGCATCGGCCAGGCCAGTGGCGACCTCCTCCGGCAGATTGGCGAGAACGAGACGGATGAGCGCTTCCAGGTATGAGCCCTGGAAAGCCCCAGAACGGTGGCTTTGGGGAGGGCGGGGGGGACAGGTGATGAGTGGAGACCAGTCCAGCACTCCCCGACCCCTTCTGGCCGTGTTTTCAGGACATCCTGATGAACCTGGCCAAAGCTGTGGCCAACGCTGCTGCCATGCTGGTCCTCAAAGCCAAGAATGTGGCTCAGGTGGCAGAAGACACAGTGCTGCAGAACCGGGTGATCGCCGCGGCGACGCAGTGCGCCCTGTCCACCTCCCAGCTGGTGGCCTGCGCTAAGGTAGCACTGCGATTCCACTTTCCCAGTAAGCCACGATTATCTAAGCACCCTCAACTTGCTGCAGCCCCCAGGGTAACGGGCTGGCTGCAGCCCCCAGGGTAACGGGCTGGCTGCAAGGGCCCTGCTTACCTCATGCAGGCGTTTAAGCTACAATCACTCTGCTGATGAACAGAAATAAATTTTTGTTCCTCGTAATGGAATTACTCGGCAGCCCCTTCGATGGCGGCTCTCCCCCGTGTCTCTGCCGCCCCCGGACGTGGCTCTCCCTCTGCTGCCCCGCCCAGGTGGTCAGCCCCACCATCAGCTCGCCGGTGTGCCAGGAGCAGCTGGTGGAGGCGGGCAGGCTGGTGGAGCGCTCGGTGGAGGGCTGTGTGCAGGCGTGCCGCTCGGCCACTGACGACGGCGAGCTGCTGAAGCAGGTGGGCGCGGCGGCGGGCGTGGTCAGCCAGGCGCTTGGCGACCTGCTCCAGCACGTGCGGCACTACGCCAGCCGCGGCGAGCCCATCGGCCGCTACGACCAGGCCACCGATACCATCATGACCGTCACCGAGAGCATCTTCAGCTCCATGGGTGACGCTGGTGAGTTGGGACAGTTTGGGGCACTTATGTCGGCTTCCAAATCTATTAAGATGTGTTGGGATCTGGAGGACTTATTTTATCTGTTAGGATGTGGAAGACTTATAGGATCTGTTAGGATCTGGGAGACTTGTGGGATCGGTTAGGATCTGGGAGACTTGTGGGATCGGTTAGGATCTGGGAGACTTGTGGGATCGGTTAGGATCTGGAAGGATATACATAGATATGCTTAACTGTACATTTACAAATAAGTGTTTTGTTTTTGACTTTAATGAAATGTTGGGCTTCCCAGCGTAGTACAGACTGGGTCTGTCTTTCTTTCTCGAATATTTTGTCTGCACCAGAAGTATCTGTTTTGGGATGATTTCCATTCCACACTTGTGAAGCTGCTGTAATGTGAGACCTGACCTTGGCCGTGAGCCTAAGAGGAGCCTGGTGTCAGTCTCACCGAGGTACCAATAAGCTTAGGCAGGATTGTGCCGTTAAAAGGGACCTGCTCATGGTACATATGCCCCCCCCAGCAGGAAGGGACTGATTTGGGAGAGACCTTCTACTGAGTGGACATGCAGCTCTGTGTCCCCCCTCCCCCAGGGGTCCATATGTTCAAGGCGCCTGTTTGAAGTTCCTGGTATGCTAGTTGTCCTGGATCCTTAAGGACATTTGAGGGGGGGGGGGGTGTATATTCCCGCTCTGACCCAGATACAGCCAAAATGGAAGAGATTAGCTGCCAGATGCCTGCTCTACGGAGCGAGGAGCTCGCTGTTCGCTCAGCCGCTCTTCATGTAGTTAAGTGGGTGGAAATCTGTGAGCAGCACAGCTTGACACGGTGTTCTCTCTCTCTCTCTCCACCTCTCCCTCCCTCCTTGCCCCGCTTCTGTCCCTCCCCCTCTCCCCCCACTCAGGGGAGATGGTCCGCCAGGCCCGTGTCCTGGCCCAGGCCACCTCTGACCTCGTGAACGCCATGCGGTCGGACGCCGAAGCCGAGATCGACGTGGACAACTCCAAGAAGCTGCTGGCCGCCGCCAAGCTGCTGGCAGATGCCACGGCCAAGATGGTGGAGGCCGCCAAGGTGGGGGGGCCCCTCTGCTGAATGCCGTGTGCCGCCCGGAACGCTCACCGCGGCTTATGGTGATTGGGGTGTGTGACCGTGGCAGCTGATCGTGTGTGACGATGCCTTAAAGGTCACCCACCCTGGGGGTCAAAAAAGCAACGTTTACTGGTTTCCAGTTGATCCTTATCATTGGACCCTCTCCCTGAACGTCCACTTGGGTTTTTACAGTCCCGCCGCCTCAGCTTACTGTTAATTCGCCTCCTCGATTAGCCGTTGCGGCGGAAGCGTGTAAATGAGGAGCGAATATGGCAGACGCCCCCCCCCCCCCCAATCCATCACATCAGTCGTACATTTTGGCATCTTCATTAAGCTGAGGGGGGGCAGTCGGCAGAACCCCCTCCATGGTCACTGCTGGAAGGGCAGAGTACACTGTGCCAGGGGGGTGCAGTGCTGCTTTGGCCGACCATTGGCCGCCGGATGGGGGGGGGGCTCATGTAGTGGAGCGCATAGGGGGCGATGGGGTGAGCTGCCTTTTTGGGATTTAAGCTGCAGGTTGGTGCCCCTCTGTCCTAATTCGGCATAATCAGGACACATCACAGGATGGATCACAGTAGATGACGTGATTGTTTGTCTGCTCGCTGGAGAGCGACAGGAGTGTCAGCCCTGTGGGAGCCATTTGGGTCCCTCTAACTGAAAGACTCTCGTGTGTTTGTGGGAGATACTGCACTCCACCATTGTAGCCATTATTTGATGATTTGCTGGTTTCATCTTTGGATCAATAACTAACTAGTCATTGAGCAAACCGGTGCTGCCCTTATTCCCCTGATCACCCTAAAACAGAAACATGAGGGAAGGGAGAGCGTTGGCGGGGCTGTCTGATTCATAGACAGTGGTGGGAGAGACCCCCGTACCTGAATGTGTCACCCTGGTGACCCCCCCCCCCAATCTATGTGCGCAGGGTGCGGCCGCCTATCCGGAGAACGAGGACCAACAGCAACGGCTGAGGGAGGCGGCCGAGGGGTTACGGGTGGCGACTAATGCAGCTGCACAGAACGCCATCAAGAAGAAGCTGGTCAACAGACTGGAGGTACGCGTGTGTGTGTGTGCGTGCGCGTGTGCGTGCGTGCGTGTGTGTGCGTGCGCGTGTGCGTGCGTGTGTGTGTGCGTGTGCACAGTGTGTGTGAAGCGCAGGCTTATTTGCCATTCGTGCAGCTACATTGGAATGTGTTCCTATCCCATCCCGCCCTCCTTTTGTTAAGGCCATGGGCCTAAATTAGGAGGAGGGTGGGGGGGGGGGGAGCGGTTTCCAACACTCCCAGTAATCAAAACCAGCCAATACACGCCTTTAAATGGGTGGAGACCTCAATCCTTCCAAAGCTCAACCCAAGCTTATACTAACACGCACACATTGAGGTAACAGTGAGGATTGAGGTTCGAGCACAGGCTCAGCCATTTATCTGCCACCCCCAAGCATTTTACCGGGGGGTAGGGGCTTTGCTAAAGAGCTCAGCAGATGTGTGGCAGAGCACAGGATTTGACCCAGTGATCCTCCAATCACAGGCACATGGGCCTAACTGACCCCCAAGTCTGTCCCGGTGGGAGGGGCTACATCTCTCCTTCCAGCTGGAGTCGCCAGTTATGTTTAGCATGTGGTGTAACGGTGGCAGTGAGCGAATGAACCATTCAGGGTTAGCAGAGGCCCTGAGAGATGAACTGATATGTAAATGAAGGAGCTTTCAGGTCAGCCCCCAGTCACACTGTGAAGACCTGGGTCACACTGCAGGGCAGAGTACTCACAGTACTCAGAGTACTTACTCATCTCAAATTTGCAGACTGCCTACATCTGGGTCATTTCAAAATAACGGTAATATGGACAAAATTTTAAAATGAGCCCAAAGAGGTGACCTTGTTTGGACGGAGGCTGTGGCTTTCAGCGGGTCTGTGCTGTAAACCTCTTGAATCTGTAGACGGCTGCTGGCTTGTAGGGGCTTAAGGCCGTGATACTGAATCGACCCCCTCAAGCTGCCATAATTATGGGCCGCCCCTTTAAATCCTAGCCCAAAATTTTAAGTGGAAGTTTAGTCGATAAAGGACAGGCGGAATGGGCGAGGGTGACGGCCAGGCCCGGCCTCAATTGCCTCTTGTATGTGAGGAATGTCTGGGATGCGTGTAAGCGAAGCCTGTGCTGTGTACATGGGGGGTGGCGGCTCCCCCTCGCCTTCAGAGATCTCCACCGCCGCCACTGTCCTCCTCTCCATCGGACAAAGAGATTTCTGTTCTCCTTCAGTCCATCCACCCACCCAGAGATTGCGATGACTTGCCTTTTTAATCCCTCTTTCCGCTTCTTGCTGGCCCTGGGAGCAAGATCCCAACTGAATGTGTCGCCATCTTGCATTACTTTCACTGACCAGCACATTACAAGTATTTTATACACCCTGGGCCATGGGGGGGGGGGCTCTCCACCCATATCCCAGTATGAAACGCGTGCCGTGTTTTCTCTCTGCAGAACGCAGCTAAGCAGGCTGCCGCCGCAGCCACACAGACCATCGCTGCTTCCCAGAATGCAGCGGCATCCAACAAGAACACGGCCGCCCACCAGCAGCTGGTGCAGAGCTGCAAGGTAGTGCTTCTTAAAGTGACAGTGTTGCTTCCCCCTCGTCCTGGACGGGCGGCTGTCTCCGGTGTGCCCTTGCTGCGCACATGGTGATGTTAACCGTCTTTGGGGCTCGCAGGCTGTGGCCGACCACATCCCCCAGTTGGTCCAAGGCGTGCGGGGGAGCCAGGGCCAGCCTGAGGACCTCAGCGCCCAGCTGGCACTCATCATCGCCAGCCAGAACTTCCTCCAGGTACCTGCTCTATGCTGCCCCTTGTGGGTAGTCTTAATAACTGCACATTACAGTCTTGCATTGCTTGCATCTTAATCGACCTTAGTCATTGCTCGAATGATTAATTGTGTTAAAATGCAGATGCAGCATAGTTCTTCTCCCCTGGAAACATTTCTTCTTGTCCTCTTTGAAGCCTGGGAGTAAGATGGTTGCATCCGCCAAGTCGGCAGTGCCCACGGTGGCAGAACAGGCTGCCGCCATGCAGCTGGGCCAGTGTGCCAAGAACCTAGCGACCAGCTTGGCTGAGCTCCGGACAGCTACACAGAAGGTAACGACGCCCCCTGCTGGCAAAGGCAGCCTCTTTCCTGCAGCATTATGTTCTGTCTGTCAGGGCTTCAGAATAACGGGAATAGCCGTGGAAATGCTGGTATCTTGGTAGATATGAGATGTTCAGTAGGCGGCCATTTTTGAAAGGTGCATTTGTATGAGTGGGGAATTTCCCAATTCGCCAGCGTTCACAGCTCAGTGAATCGGCGTTCGCCTCTCCGGGGTCAGCTAGCTTGTGCGACGTGTGTTTCCGTGCCTGTTTGCAGGCTCACGAGGTCTGCGGACCCATGGAGATCGACTCTGCGCTCACCACCGTTCAGACCCTGAAAAACGAGCTCCAGGATGCCAAGATGGCCGCCGCAGACGCCGAGCTGAAGCCTCTCCCTGGAGAGTCGGTCAGCGCGCATCTCCCTGACAGTTAATTAGCCGTATAGCTGCTACAGCATGTAAATCAGTTAACGGCCCCATTTCAGCCATGTCTAATAATTCTTTGTTGCTGTGGCTGTAAATTATTTTGAGTGTAAGGCAGGGGGGTCTACCACCCCCCTGTTGGGTCTACAGAGCCTTTGTCGGGGGAATAAATGTACCCCCCATCCCTGCTCCGAGCTCTTCATTTGGAGGGGCTGGGTTAAGAGGAGCTGAAAGCCCATGTTAAGGTTCCGCCTCTGACTGACCGTGCTAAGTGTCACATGCATTAACGAGGCGCCGTCCTTCTCGCTCAGCTCGAGAAGTGTGCCCAGGATCTCGGAAGCACCTCCAAGGCTGTGGGTTCCTCCATGGCCCAGCTCCTCACTTGCGCCGCCCAGGGCAACGAGCACTACACAGGTACAGCAGCGACAGTGGGCAGCCCATGGGGGGCGCTTTACATCGCCGTGGCCACGGTCGGGGAAGGTTCTAGCGCTGAATCCCGTAGTGACCTTTTCCTACCGCGTGAATCTCCGTATCTGTGGAGCAGCAGCGCCAGTCGCGCGTCGTCATCCTGAATAATCCCGCGGCTCGCTTACCTGGGATCAGTCAGAGCTCCCACCTCTCCGTTCGCCAGACTTGCGCTCTGCCTTCCTAAATCTCAGTTAAATCCGAATGCCGCCGATCTTTTGTTTTGATTTAGCACGCCTCTTACGTCTAGCTTTTGTTTGTCTTGATATAATAGCTCACAGAAATATGGCCGCTGTCATTTTCTCAGGCCAAAATAATCGTCTGAATCATTTCCTTGGAGCGGTACTTAGCTTGTAAGGGGTGACAAGCATTTTTATTGTCTGGGTCCAGGTATTGCTGAAACTGCTATTTATAATCTACATTTATGTATGTATTTATATATCCAGTAATACTCGCAGCCTGTATTGGAGTGTACTTTGAATTTCACGCATGCCACCGCTGTCCGCCCAGGTGTGGCAGCAAGGGAGACTGCTCAAGCCCTGAAGACTCTGGCCCAGGCTGCCCGCGGTGTGGCCGCCTCCACCATGGACCCCCAGTCGGCAGCGGCCATGTTGGACTCGGCCCGCGATGTAATGGAGGGCTCCGCCGTACTGATTCATGAGGCCAAGCAGGCCCTGGTCTCCCCAGGGGACGCAGAGAGCCAACAGAGGCTGGCACAGGTGAGGAATCGGGCCCTGTGCTGACTCTGTAACCATGGCAGCCATACTGTGTGGTTACCACGGTTACCTTTCTGTACCTTATTATGAAGTAACCCCGTCTGACTAGGTTATTAAAGATGGCAAGCTTATTTTCCTCCGTTTTGATAATGAAACTTTGTGATGTTTGAATTCATGTCCTATAGACATATAGACAAGTAACGTTGAATTGCTGTTTCGAAATTTTAGTTACTAAAATTGAATTGAAGATTCTACGGTTTTTAATGATCACTAAATCCAGGTAATCACCATTGCATCTACTCCCCGCAAAAAGGAGAATTCTGCAGTGTCTCCGTTTTCCTAAGCTCCGAAATTAGAGAACAAAATATCCATTTTAAGGAAAAAAAAACATTTTTATTTTCCTACCACCTGCCGGTATCTTTCAGGACAGTGTGTGAATTAGGTGATACCGGGGCTCGTTCTGGAAGGTTTGCCTGGGGAACAGTAAGGACATTTTCTCACAGACAGACCCGTGTAATGATTTCATTCAAACCCTCATCCACAAGGCCGCCATTGAATGTCAAGAGAACAAAACAACTCTATCTTCTCCAAACAGATAAATTATAAAAGTAATCCATTCCATTCTTGGTCATTAATTTAAAAAGAAAGCTAGCAGCTAGTTAGTGACGCACATAGTGAGACTGCAGACCGCGGTGCCGAGGAAAAAGCCCACCGCCGCGTTTCCGGCAGGTTCCGTAAGAGCCGTGCATTCTGGCCGCTTCATTCATCCCCCTTTTGCTGAGTCCGGGGGGGGGGGGACCTGTCACCCTCTGTCCCTGCGGTTCATCTGTAGATGCTCATTTAGATTTAGATTTCTGTGTACATGCGAAAATCAGATATAACCAATGAGTTTTAATTCAGCCTGGTGCTGTGTTACCGTATGTCTGGGTTTCCAAGGTCGCGTCCTCTTTTGGGGTCCCTGTCTGGGTGCCGCTCACATGACCCAGTGCTGCAAGTTACAGTGCAGTAGCGAGTGAAGGAAAAGGCACCAATTTTCAATATAGAGCAAACACTCAGTATCAAACACAGCGTCTGCAAGGCTCGTGCACACGATCACTTTAAAGATAAAAAAAAAAAAATTGCACATCCCTAGATGTCACGGTGCTCACGAGTAACATCACCTTCCAGAGACCTTTCACACTTTGATACTTGATATTTGTTTTCGTGGTGAACAGTGAATCACATCATTTAGCTTAGCATTTTCTAACTTTGGTTGAGAGAGACTTGTATACACATATATTGTGTCAGTTGTGTGTAGCTTGTAAAATTAACTGTAAGGTTACCGTACATTCGTGTTTTCCCGGAAGTGAATTCTTGTTTTATAGGGTGGCTTGGGGGAACTCATTAACATTCATTAGAGAAGCGCTATCTGATTGGCCGGTGAACATGACAACTCATTAATATTCTGATCCCCAGACAGGTCCTCTTTTTCATATCACCAAATATGAAAGGCGTATAGCCTTTGGTTTATGATTTAAAATAGCTTAACGTACCCTGGTAAAGATTGTAAGAGCACATTTATAAATGCATCCTTTCACATCATGTAAGGTACCTGTGCCATGGCTAAACACGTGTATAAAGCTCTATCAGCTTGCTGCTCCCTGCCCACATTGATGCCATCTTTCTGGGTTCCCCTTTGCCGTCCTCCTTCACAGCCGTAGCTGAAGCTCCCGGCTGTCCTTGCCGCGCCTTGCTGCCTGGCCGTCGGTGGTGTGAATATAGTGGGCCGCACGGCCGTAGTGGAACCATAGATGAGGGCCGTCTCCTGTCTGCGGTTCCCCTCCTCAGCGTATCTCCCGGTGTCCCTGTTCTCAGGTGGCCAAGGCCGTGTCCCACTCCCTGAATAACTGCGTCAACTGTCTGCCGGGCCAGAAGGACGTAGACATGGCGCTGAAGAGCATCGGCGAAGCCAGCAAGAGGCTCTTGGTGGACAGTGTGAGCTCCTGTCCTCGTGTCACAAATCTGAACAAGTCCCCACATTGTCTCTTTACACTGTCAGGAAAAAAAAAGCATACAACCCTGGTAGTCTTATTTCTTAAAGTACAAACAACATGAATGTGCCCCCAATGGTGCCAAAATGTTCCTCAGAGTTCATTTCTGTACCTTAAATTATAGTAAAAAGTACATTAACCTACAGCTAAGGTATAATTAGCAGGCCCAGTGACAAGTAATTCTACCCTCAAAAGTACAAATTGGTACATATTCTTCTGACAGTGTAGCTCACAGCAATGTGGCCGTTGCCGGTTCTGACTGCGTGCCACCCGTGCCACCCCCAGCTCCCCCCCACCACCAAGTCCTTCCAGGAGGCCCAGAGCGACCTGAACCAAACTGCGGCCGACCTCAACCACTCGGCCGGGGAGGTCGTCCACTCGTCCCGCGGCACCAGCAGCCAGCTGGCCGTGGCGTCCGGCAAATTCAGCGAGGATTTCGACGAGTTCCTGGACGCTGGCATCGAGATGGCAGGGCACACTCAGGTACCGCGGCATCCAACTCTGCCACTTACTGCCATGGCGTGCCAGACTGGTGTGAACCGGAGGCAGCGTTTATATTGTCAGTCTGCTTTTAGCTTGTTTAGTCTCTTGTTCTGTGCAAAATTTATGGGACAGATTGAAACACTTAAGTGACGCGATAAATGGTGCATCCTGTGGGGTAGCACTGCTCCCCGACACTTTCAGGGTTGGTTCGAAGCCTCCCTACACCTGGGTGGTTTCATACCACAGTCCAAAGCCGTGCAGTGTGATAAACTGGCAACTGAAAATCGCCCATAGGGTGAATGTGTTTGTGTCCCCTACGACAGACTGACGTTCTGTCCAGGGTGAACCCCTGCTATGGGTCCTATGTTGCCTGGGCTCCAGGTTGATGGATCAGAGCATGTGAGCGAGGAGCGGAATTTGGTCCGAGTGCAGAGCGGTTTTTTAATTAAGGCTGGAGTGGTCGCTCTGTCTTGCTCTGATGCCGCTCACACTAAGATTCTGAGGCGTGCCCAAATCTGCCCACAATTAATCTGTACAATTATCAAGACTGTTATACAAATTGGCCGAGATGGAATTCGCAAAGTATTTCTCACAGGAAACTGATAGATCGTACAAGTGTAATATTCTTATCAAACGTATAGATGACAGTAATGTACAGCAAGAACAACAATGTGGTGAAACTGTTTCGGTGAGTAAAGATTCACTTTGGAATCATTTTTCTCAGAAACACTAGTGTGTTACGCGAACAGGCGCAAGCCAGAGCAAAATGTGAGCAAGTTTTATATGGTTGTAGCATATTGAGTCGATAAAGTAAAGTATAAAAGCCTATATGGTAAATATTGGTAATCAAATAAATTAGTTTTGTCATTCAAAGTAGGTCTAATAGGAATTTTTAAATTTCACATAACGCTGTCAGTGAAATTTTACTATAGAGATGCAGCGGCAGCATCAACAGAAAAAAATTGAGGGATTAAAAACGTGGATGTTTAGCCTGTATATTCTTCAGGCTATTAAGCCCACTGATTCCTTTATTTTTAAGCCTATTTTTGTGTGGCATGCCATTGCCAAACGTGTCCTTTGCCTATATGTTGCTTAAAAATAAATATTATCTGAGTGGCAATGTTACCGTTGCTCATATTTCTTTATGATATAAGGCTTCGGTTTAAGGTGACATTTGTCCCTCTTAAATTGGAGCTAGTGTGGAGCGATTTGAATGGAGCGGGAGGATATTTTAGTGGAGCGAGGAGCGGTGTTGAGTGGAGCGGATTAGTGCAAATTAGAGCAGAGTAGCGGGCGGAGCCAACTGCCTCGTGAGTGAGGAGTGGAAATTCTCACCGCTCCACTCCGCTCACATGCTCTGTGATGGGTGGATGGATGGTTGGACTCCTAAAATGTGAAATGCTTCCATCAGCGTTTGATTCATTATTCGTTTATTTCGGCTAATGGCCGCCCTCGTCCAGGGCATTATTCGTGTCATGATGTAACTCCTGATTTATTCAGGCTTGAGCTTCCTGGCCCCTCTCCAGTGCAGCCCGTCAGCCCCCGAGACCCCAGGGGAATGGTGGACGTAGTCCAGGGGTCACCCTGCATTTGGGCTGCTCAGATGGCAAGGGGGGGGGGAGGCCTTGGGTCTCGTTTGTGTTCGTCGCAAACAGACGAGCTCCCCAACAAGTGTGAGAATAACTTCTTTGTTTCTGCCTTGCTGTTGCATTCCACCTTTTTTAGTGCAAGGAAGACCAGTTCCAAGTCATCGGGAACCTGAAGAGCATTTCCATGGCCTCCAGCAAGCTGCTTCTGGCCGCCAAGTCCCTCTCGGTGGATCCCGGCGCTGCCAATGCCAAGAATCTCCTGGCCGCCGCCGCAAGGTGTGATGGGGGAGCGAGATCGCAGCGGTGATGCCGTTTGCAGGCCGAAGCAAAATGAGTGTCCCTGCCTGGGAACTTCTGTTTGTCACTCTGTGGTTCCTCAGTCTTCTTGTGCACTTAATCCAGTCTGTCATGCATTAAACGTGATGTATCAGACACTTGTGAGCATCCTGCTCGTAGCTGCTCCCCCCCCAACGGCCCATTTGCCCCCGGATCAGTCGCACATTGGACACACGCCATGGCTGTCACGGAGCCCTACCCTGACATCGCCGCACGGTGGGTCCCAGGCCCCGTGTCTGACTGCCACCACTTTCCCGCCCATTTCAGAGCCGTGACTGAGAGCATCAATCAGCTGATCACGCTGTGTACCCAGCAGGCCCCGGGGCAGAAGGAGTGTGACAATGCCCTGCGTGAGCTTGAGGTACGACTGTGTCCATCCCACTTATGGAGATGGCCACCCAGCTATTTGCTCTCCTGTTGTCCTGTCGTCCAGGAAACCAGGCACCTACACGGCAGTTCTGTTATTCTAGAGAAATATCTTAATTTGTCTTAATATGAGCGTTTTTTATGGATCTATAGTTTTAATTTTAGGTGAACTGGTACCTATTGGTTTTGTGTGTGAGACGTGATTGCTTGGAGCTCTCTGCAGGTGATGCATGGTCCCTGTTTGTGCTATAAATGCTGGTTATGTCAGCCCTACTTCCCCACCCGCACCCCTGTCTTTGTGGCTCCACATCAGTGCTCTGTGGGGGCTGTTAGCTTCTTTAAATAATGCTGCTTAGCCCAGAGGGCCCCTGTATTGGAGAGAGCTACTCGGTTTCATTTAAAAGGCAACATTCTTCCTCTTCTTGGGCCTTTGCCAAGCAGAGAGTGGCGGCCACCTACCTCGAATGTGTGTGCGTCTCTAGGTCTGTGTGTCTGACTGTATCAATCTGTGTAGTTCCATCTTTTAGGTGTTGCTGGATAGTGCAGCCCGTCACCAATCAGCCTTGTGTAGATTCGCAGGTTTAAAAATGGAGAGGTGACAAGGGCCCCTTGCTAAGGGAACCTTCAGCCTCGAACCCGCGACTTTTATTTACTCTCTGCCCCATCTGGCGGTGCACGCAGGCGGTGAGGGGCATGCTGGACAACCCCAGCGAGCCAGTCAGCGACCTCTCCTACTTCGACTGCATCGAGAGCGTCATGGAGAACTCAAAGGTAGGGCGGGCACCAGTGAGGATGCAGCCTGTGCAGCTGGGCGGGGCAAACGTGCGATCATCTCCCTCGCTACCTCCCAGGTCCTCGGGGAGTCTATGGCGGGCATTTCTCAAAACTGCAAGACGGGAGACGTGCCAGCTTTCGGGGAGTGCGTGGGCGTGGCCTCCAAAGCCTTATGCGGCCTGACTGAGGCTGGAGGACAGGTGAGGCCAGCGAGGCTCCTGCCATATGGCGCCCCCTGTTGGAGGGATATCAGATGCCATCCCATCCCACCCCACACTGTTCAAAATGCAGTTCATTTTATGCGGCTTATGTGTTTCATTTACCATGTTTGTTCAGATCTTGCTGAGTGGCGTGTTTCTCTTCCTCTACCTCCCACTCCTGCCTCTCCTCCCCCTCTCCTCTGTAGGCCTCTTACTTGGTCGGTGTGTCTGACCCCAACAGCCAATCGGGCCACCAGGGCCTGGTTGACCCTATCCAGTTCGCTCGAGCCAATCAGGCCATTCAGATGGCTTGCCAGAACCTGGTGGACCCAGCCAGCAGCCCGTCCCAGGTCAGTGCAGCCGGGCTGATTGGGAGGACTTACTTTAAAGATCCTCCTCTTGAGATTGAACTGCCTGACCCCCTTGTCCTCCACGACCGCCCCCCCCCCGCCCCCCCAGGTGCTGTCCGCGGCCACCATCGTCGCCAAACACACGTCAGCGCTCTGCAACGCCTGCCGCCTGGCCTCGTCTAAGACGGCCAATCCCGTGGCTAAGAGGCACTTCGTCCAATCAGCCAAGGAGGTCGCCAACAGCACGGCCAACCTCGTCAAAACCATCAAGGTGCGCCGGCTCCTTAACTCCCCCCTGAAACATCTGCTGCTGGTGTGGAATGGGAATTACCCCCAGTATCAATGGCTGAAGGTGGTACCAGCTCGCTATTGCCCCCTGCAGGCCCTGGATGGTGACTTCTCCGAAGAGAACCGGGACAAGTGCCGCGTGGCCACGGCGCCCCTCATCCAGGCCGTGGAGAATCTTACCACGTTTGCCTCAAACCCGGAATTCGCCAGCATCCCTGCACAGATCAGCAGTGAGGTACTGAGCGCCATCATAAGAACATAAGAACTATACAAACGAGAGGAGGCCATTCGGCCCATCAAGCTCACTTGGGGAGAACTTAACTAA
>JABFEA020000010.1:20921478-20942207 GCA_019775915.2 Cyphomyrus plagiostoma | reverse complement strand
ATACTGTACCGGTCACGTAAATCACCACCCCCCCCCCCCCCACTATTTTTTAAAATTATGCAAATATTTTATTTTGGCATGGCCATCACCCCCCCCCCCCCCCCCCCCAAACGTTAGTTGCCAGACCCCCGACTTCTGCACTGACTATCAGTTCTGGTAATAGTTGAACCACACTAAATTTATTACATGGAAAATATTAATTGTGGCTCATTATATTGTACTATGATCTTTATTTCAAAGGGTACCGTGGTTCATTCCATTTCAGAAACGAGAGAGGCGAGAGTTTGATGCAGTTATATTCTAATAACTTGATTCAGAACTAAGAATCAAAGCAAAGCAAAGTCCACTTGTGTTGGTGTCGGTTCTTCACGTACCGCCCACCGAAAAACCACTGGCCAAAATCGTTCACTTTCTGTTCTGTTGCGATATGTGTATGCTATTTGTTCTGCATGAAGAACGCTGTGTTCTCCATCATCATGATCATGATCATGGTGACAGAGCTGCATTAGATACCTGCTAAATTGCGGTGTTTTAGAATGCAGAGCCTCATGTAAAGACGGTCCCCGCGAGGCGTCCTCTAAGGATCACAGAGCTATTAATTAAACATGAATTCCCCCAACTGCCCCATTGCCTCCATTTACTTTGCACATTTAAGCCATAACTTGTCAAGTTATCAAGGTTAAATTCCGTAATGTAAAACACCGGCATCTCAACAATCTATGAAGATGGAACGAAGAGGTTCAAGATTTCAGCATTGACGTGTTTTGTTCACTGACACGGAGAGCTTGGCGGAGTCTGGGAATTTTCTCAGTTTTACTGAAGTACCATAACTGTTCTCCCGAGAGCAGCACTGGTCAAATAAACAGGCTCCAGACGAAGCAAGGCTCCTCCCAACATGACCCCGGAGTGTCCGCGGGTAGTCTGTAAACACAGGAAACCCTTAAAGTTCATTAAAATGGTCGGCATCCTTTCTCCTGTCAAAGAGGATGTTTCATGTTTAATATTGTATTTCCTTACTTTTTCCATTTTTTGTACTTTCTAAGTGATTCTAATATACATATACACTAATACAGGCACTTTTGTGCGATTCTATCTGCTTTGGTTGCTGTTACAATATTTTCCTACAGTTTAGGGAATTTGATATCATTTGAATTTAAAAGTTTTTCCAAGAACCTCACAGTAATTTATGAATATCATATTCCAGATGCACTCGCCTGAATGCAGAAGTATTTGATGTTTTGTTCTCTTCAGAAAGTAAATCTTTCCGAGCACACGACTTTTAAGTATAACAATTGAAACGTGCCGTTAACAAATGAGCTGAGAGTCATTCCCTGAATATTTCTGAGCATCCGGTACTTTACAAACCATCTCGGACAGTTTTAACCCTTGAAAAGCTAATCATGAACAGGAATGATTTCCCACGTACGAAACAAGTGAAGCTACTTGGGACCAAGAAAACTGAAAACTATTTCTGCAAGGCGTCCCCAAAAATAATAAGTACTGTTTCGTATTGTGGTATGAGCGATTAAAGCCCCTTTTTAATTTGTTTGAGAATTCACATTTTCGTGGTTTTATTTCATTTTTATTTTTCAGTTTCACCCACATTAAAATTAAAACAAATTTCTGTTAAGGTAAAAGACAATAAGTATGAAATGCCGTATGAAGTGTTAAAATATGCTGACTGTTGCTACATAATTTTAGCATGTGCTTGAGAACTGACCCTAAATGTAACACGCAAACATAAAATAATTATGTTACCCACATGGGAAAATTTGGTAACGCGTGGCCTCCGATAAGCTGTATAATATACTATCAGCGGAATACAAGAAGAAATTTCTTACATCCATCTAGTTTGCGTTTTTGGTTATCCAGTTCAGCGTGGAGGTCTTATTACACGTAAGATACACATTAAATGCATCCATATTACGCCTTGGTTGATTGATTTAGTTTTGCTCTATTTAAGTGTGTATGTGTATACATTAACCAAATCACTAATGTAGGCCTCATTTTATGAATATATGGACTTTTTATCCTCCTAGTGCAAAGTGTTTCCGCGGTTAAACATCTGCAATGTGAGAAATACCGGTCTTTTGGTGGGTGTTGTCTTCTTGCCCAGGAGAACCCATATATAGTCATATCACTGGTGAAACTTCTGGGAAGATCGAATCGCCCGGCAGATCTATTTAATAAGTCGGGGGGTTGGCACGAGGCCAGCAGGAGCTGTTTCCATAAAAGTATTGGATGTCCAGAGGAATGCGCCCTTCTAAAACACATATTTCGGTAGCGTCCGGACTTCCCCGCACATCAGTGCAGCGTTAAAACCCGCACGGACGTCCGTACCTCTCTCCCCGGAGACTTTCTTCTGCTTTCTGAGACCTGTGTGAGCCCGCGCCAGCCACCTACAGCCATGGATGCCATCAAGAAGAAGATGCAGATGCTGAAGCTCGACAAGGAGAACGCCCTGGACAGGGCAGAGCAGGCCGAGGCGGAGAAGAAAGCGGCCGAGGACCGCTGCAAGGAGGTGTGCGTTTAAAAGGCATATGCCAGGGGGGATTTTAAAGCACCCAAACGCCACTCTAAGTATAACGGATCCAACCCCCGTCCCCCGGTGTGGATTTATAACAGGTTATGGATTTGAATGCAAAACGTTTTATTTATTTGTGGGAATATACTGTATAAAACTAATTTAATGTAAGAGAAGCGTGAGTGTTGTATGAAATAAGGTAAAAGTTGCGCGTGAAATGTACCCTTCAGTGTCTGACTTGTAAACCAACTGTCGTTTGTATGCATGTGTAGTTAGAAGATGAATTAAGTCAATTGGAAAAGAAATTGCGTGTCACCGAAGACGAGAGAGATAAAGCGATTGAAGATTTCCAAACCGCTGAGGAAAAGCTGCTGAGCGCTGAGGAGGTCGCCACCAAGGTAATTCGCCAGACCCTGAGAGCGTCCCCCTAACTTTACGGCCGTTTGTACCCGCGCGTCCTTGCAGCGAGTCCAATTCTGCGTGACACAGCCTCAGTATGAGGCGACGGAGGACAGTTTACTCTGAAGCTCTAAAGATGCACATGAGAGAATGGAACTGCCTCAGAGGATAATAGCCGACGTAAATACAAGGATGTCATCCTTGCAGATGACAGCGTTCACGCAAGTTGTCCCGTATTTATGGAATTAACAAGATATATGTAGTATTCATTTACTCAAACCGCTAAAAGTCGGGCTGTTATAATCAATAGTAAAGACATCTGAAAAACAGGTTTTATATATTTCTGATATATTGTCATTTATGGAGAAAATGTAACCTTTAGAAGAATTTATAGTGATTATGCTATATATCGCTCCGCTATAGACATAATTGTGCATGTTTTCATAAGCTAATTAACTTGTAAAAATGTATACAAACTTTGTGTTCAAGAGCCCCCCCTACTGATTCAACGGAGGAACTACCTTTGCTCGAATTTCCTATTTATTGGTAGTAGAAAAACACGGACACGCATTTAGAAGATAGATGAATGGATAAATAATGGTGGGGAAACTGCATAGAGAGAAACATGGGTGAGATTATCGTGCGCTGTCAGTCACCGATTTCCGATGGGGTCAACCAGTGATTTACAGCATCCAAATTATTCCATTCTCAGTGGGTTAAGAAGCATGCTTTTCCCATCAGTACTATTTATTCCTCCGTAATAATTTTAGGCCTATTATTTTCTGACCTTTCTCTGAATATAAGTCAGTGCCGCAAACACGTAATTCAAGACTGCAACTGTGTCATACTGTTTCTGTTCAACTAGTATTAAATATACACTGAACTATGCCCCGTTATTTCATGCATCATTTTTTAAATGTTACGAACTCACTGCAAACACCTTCACTGCTTAAGAACGTATATTGCATTTTGTATATATTGAATTAACGATATAAAAATCACAGCTCAGATAATTGCCAATAAAATCATAATTTTCACATGTTTTTTTTTCCCCAAGAACCATCCGGACAATAAAAATGCTGCTGTAAATGCGATCTTCGGGACACACGGCCGCGTGCAATCTTTCTTCGTTTTGAGTCTTATGGAAAGGCAGCGTTCTCCCCAACTTGCGTCGCCGATGAAGAGGCGTGGTTTGCGGTTTTCTGTCGCGATCCTGGCTCTTGATTGGATGCCGGGGTTACCTCGATTTCCTGTTATGGTCAGACCACAAAACAACAGACTCGGGAACTTCCGGTATAGTCGTAGTCGCTGCTGCCGTTTTGCCCGTCCCCCAGCATACATACTGGGGCGTTTCTGGTAGTGCTAAATCGCCGAAAGCGTCGCCGTATCGAGATCATGGCGGGTTTAACATCGCTGGAAGCGGTGAAGCGAAAGATAAAGTCGTTGCAGGATCAAGCGGACAGCGCCGAGGAGAAGGCTAAGATCCTGCAGAGGGAGTTGATGCTGGAGAGGGAAGCCAGGGAATCCGTAAGATGATGCTGCCTTATAGGCACCGATGGGCTGCAGAATCGTTATTCGTCGTACCGTGTTCATGTTTGCATCCACACTGTGATCAAGATCAACGCCGGAAACGCTTACAAGGTCCTGGGTAGTTGATGTTGCTCGATCCTGATGTGCAGCTGGTAGGCGTGATGTCTTATGTGCAAAGACGAGGGAGGTATTCCGTGTGGCTCTGCTCGGGTACGCGGCATTTCCATTGCATTTGCTAGAAAGTCGCATGATCTGACCGCTAGAAGTTGCATATTTTAAAGAAAGAAGACTTTTCTAGAAATCAGGAAACACAACTGATGCTAACAACCGACTGAAATTATTTTTATATTTTGGCACTGAGACAACCAAAATGAGAGTATTGGTTGGATATATGTGGATTAGACCCAAACATTATACCAAGCTTACTGTAATAGCTGGTTTGGAAGCTGATGTGAGGTATTTCAGATACACTTAATGGATACTTTTAACAAACGTACTGACAGGCTATCTGCTCATTTCAGTGAGCTGGTATGTATGATGTATATGAAAAAATAAAGTGTTGACAACCTTCTATAATATACAGTGCATTTCATGACAGCATTTTGAGTGGGCCAGGTCAAAGGGAAAGCTCACATTTCAGATGTCCAAAAAGGATTCAGAGTTAAAGGCCATGCTGTCATTTGCTTGCTGAACACACTTTCAGCTTTTTTTAGTTTACCTTATAAGGGCACGAGGAGCTGAGTGTCGCGGCCGAGCTTGGTCGCGGTTAGCGAGGAAGCTATGGCGGCACTACATGAACGGGAAGTGGGAGATGGTGCTTGGGTCGCTTCACAAACTGTCTGTTTCTGTGGCTGCTGGTTGTTCCTGAAGTGAGAAGGAAGCTCAGTTCACTTTTGAAATTGTAGGCACTTTATTGCCCTGAATAGAATGCGGGGCTGTGACTTGCAGCTGTGTGTTGCAGCACGGTCAGAAACAATATCCATATATTTGTCCGTCCAACTACGAAATGCATATCCTTTTCAGGGTCATGGGGGCATGAAGCCTGTCTCAGGCAATACAGTGCAGCTCAGTGGCACAGGAATCGGTGTCTGTGTCCGGAAGGCTCTGGGTTCAAAACCCATGGCTGGCAGAGTAATCATATCACTGTTGGGGCGTTGAACAAACCCCTTAACAGGGACATAGTGTGATCCTCACTTGTGGGTTGAACTATTTACAAAACACAAACCTTAAAATAAAAAGACTATGTGCTGAAATGTTCAGTGTGCCATGCTGTACACACAGCCACATCAAATTTCTTTAGTTTTTGCATATTTCATCTTTTTATTGTCTTTTGAGACATAGGTGAAGCTTGGGGAAGCTGGATCTGCCATTTATCCTGCTGCCCTGGACCAGTCATGCAGTTAAGGACCTTGTTCAAGGGGCCCAAGGATGATACGGTTTATCAGTGAACTTCCTGATCTTGGGCACACGGTTTACCTGTGGTGTTGATAATCTAAAGGCTAACGGCGGCGCGCGAGTCTGTGCACTGCGTGTGCCGGCGCTAACTGGCTGCCCTGCCGTGCTGTGCTCTGCCAGGCCGAGGGGGAAGTGGCCAGCCTGAACAGACGCATCCAGCTGGTGGAGGAGGAGCTGGACCGCGCCCAAGAGCGTCTGACCACATCCCTGCAGAAGCTGGAGGAGGCGGAGAAGGCGGCCGACGAGAGCGAGAGGTGGGGCTGCGCAGTCGGTGGGGCTGCGCAGTCGGTGGGGCTGCGCAGTCGGTGGGGCTGCGCAGTCGGTGGGGCTGTTGGATCGGGGCCCGGTGTTCACATACATAAAGCGCTGGAAGAACTTAGCAGATCCTGGTTTAATCCTGGTTCTGCTGGCAGAAGGCTACACTGCGAGGCAGACCGCTTCCAGGCTCAAAGTAAGAATGAGAGCAGTACACAAGAACAAGGTGAAGCAGGAGACACTGGGAGAGACCAAAAACCAGTCAGGTAGAGGGCAGAAGTGACTTTCTAATGGCAGAGACGACTATCAGCTTATCCGGCAAGGCCTCATAAATAGGGGGACGATCTCAAGTGACCTTCAAAAAGAGAGGGAAACAATACTGTAAGTGATGTGAAGTGCACAGCTAGGACAATTTATAACAGGCTGCAAGAAGCAGGACTGAACACCTATAAAGCAAGGAAGAAGCCCTTCATCAGTGAGAGGCAGGGAAGAGCCAGGCTGGGGTGTGCAAAAAATGTATATCACAAAGGCGCATAACCATAAATTGAGAAATTGAAAATTTTGCTCTGGTATCAATTTTTTCCAGATATATATCTTTCCTGGAATTTATATCTATACAAGGGTTAATTTGCTGCACGTTTGTACATGTTCAGCATATGCGCTGTCGTTTGATTTAAGTGTTTTACCGGTTTGTAGTGCGTCGAAACCATGATTGTCATTTCCCTACATCATTCACACATGTGATTTTGTGACAAAAAGCAGTCCAGAGACCAGACAGACGTGTCAACGATTCCTCCAGATGAAAGACCTTGTAGTGTGTAAACCACCATGACTTAAAGATTCCTGATTACAAACATCAAGTTGCCTAGTGTGAACGATATAATGATCTGACGAATGTGAACATCTCGAAGCGTGAACTTAACCTTAGGCTGCCTTTGGATAGGCCACTTTAAGCTTGATCGTTTTCAAGAGGATTTTCCCCCATTTTGTAACATTAAATCATATGTTTTGCCGATGTTTATTATGCTGTCAGAATGTCCAATAGGAGCTAAGGGTGGCGTTTTCACTCGAGTATAACAGAGAGAGGCATTCTGGGAATAAACAGGCAGGGATTGTTTCAGGAGGAGTGGTGCCCAGGATAAACAGCATTTCCCTGGGATAATGCGCCTTTTGTGCCGTATAATCAGCGCCTCTATGTGGCCAGTCGTGAAGCTGAGATGCATCCCAGCTCTGTGGCCTCATTGTTGCTCAGGCCTGCGCCTCCTCCAGATAAACCGTCGCGGTTTCGGCTCTTATGGCGGCACCGCGGGGCTGACGCTGACCTCCCGTCTGCCCGCCCGCAGGGGGATGAAGGTCATCGAGAACAAGGCCACCAAGGACGAGGAGAAGATGGAGCTGCAGGAGGTTCAGCTGAAGGAGGCCAAGCACATCGCCGAGGAGGCCGACCGCAAATACGAAGAGGCAGGTCCCCCGAGGCGGCGGCGGCCTCAGGTTCGAAAAGGGCCGCGGCGCCGACCCGCCAGTACTGACCCGCTCTCTCCGCAGGTGGCCCGGAAGCTGGTGGTCATCGAGTCCGACATGGAGCGGGCAGAGGAGCGGGCGGAGCAGGCTGAGAAGTAGGGAGCCCCAGGAACTGGCTGCATGCTGCCGCCTCACACGCACGCTGCCCCCAGATTCACTCCCGAATGGAGCGGCAGGGGCTTTGTGACACCGCGGCTTGTCCCCACGCTGCATGGCGAGTCACCTGTTTGTCACACTCACTAACAGACGCGTGCGGAAGGCGGACGATGAGCTGAGGCTTAAGGACCAAAAGGTTAAATCCTTAAAGGCCACAAACATCAAGGTACTGCGGCCGGTGCCCCCCGCCCACCCCTGCCCACCCTGCCCAGTCACACTAATGCCTCTTGCCGCCTCGCCGTCTCCTGCCACTTGCGTTTTTGTCTTTCGCCACTTGCCCCCCGTCCCTATTTTTCTAGCGCCCCCTTTTGGGGTTTATGGACATTGACGCTCAGCTCTCAGTGATGGTGCCCTAACCCAGCAGGGCCTGTGTCCGGTGCTGAGATCGCAGTGTGGACGTGAATAAGTCTGAGGAAGCTTCCGGAAGCACCTGCCTGCACGCGGTCACAGGCCTCCCTGCTCTGCTACACCCCGAGTGCTTCCCCCCCCCCCGCTTCCTGTGCCTTTATTTACTTTATCTTCTCCGTCTGTGTTTACTCTGGTCTTGTCCCTCCCCCACTGCGCCCCCCTAATGTGTGCGCTCTCTCTGAATCCTTCCCCTTTTTCCCCTGTTGCCCCCCCCCCCCCCTCCTGGCCCTCTGCTCTCTGATTCCGCCTAAATGCCAGCAAATGTGTTGAGCTTGAGGAGGAATTGAAAACGGTGACCAACAACCTGAAGTCACTGGAGGCCCAGTCTGAGAAGGTAGGCGGGCATCGGGTTCGAGGGCCGGTCCGGGATGGTGGAGCTGCCCCGTTTCTTGAGGGTATTAATGGATGTTGCTGCAGCAGGGCCGTACAGATCATTTAAAACCCCTGGTAGTTAGCAGCAGATTATCAGCGGGTTATCAGAAGATTATCGGCAGGTCTGTAGCAGTAGAGGGGAGGTGGGTCTATACCGCAGGTGTGTGTGGGGGGGGTGTTGGACAAGCTGACAGGTCCTGCTCTCCATCCATAGTACTCCAACCAGGAGGATAAGTACGAGGAGGAGATAAAGGTGCTCGCTGACAAGCTGAAAGAGGCAAGTTGTCCTCCCTAAGGGCACTTCCTGCATAGCGCTCTGTCTCTCTCTCTCTGTCTCTCTCTCTCTGTCTCTCTCTCTCTGTCTCTCTCTCTCTGTCTCTCTCTCTCTCTCTGTCTCTCTCTCTCTGTCTCTCTCTCTCTGTCTCTCTCTCTCTCTCTCTTTATCTTCGTATTTTTCTCTGTCCATTTGTCTGTCTCTCTCTGGCTTTCTCTCTGTCCATCTGTCTCACTATGTTTGTCTGTCTTTCTGTTTCTCTGTCTCTGTCCTGCTCTCTGTTCATCTGTCTTTCTTTGCCTCTCACTTTCTCTGTCCATTTCTCTGTGTCTTTGTTTCTCGCTGTCTGTCTCTGTTTCTGTATTTCTGTCTGCCTGTCTGACACTCTCCATTTGTCTGTCTAGCTTGCTCTCTGTTCATCCATCTGTCTCTTTCTCTGTCTTTCTCTCACTCTCTGCCCATTTCTGACTGTCTCTCTGCCCATCCCTGTATCTTGTCCGTCCGTCTGTCTGTTTCTCTGTCTCCGCCTTTCTGTTCGCCTGTCCGTCTGTCTCTGTCCGTTTGTCTGTCTCTCTCATTGTCTGTCCATCTGTCTGTCTCTCTGTCTCAGCCTTTCTGTCTGCCTGTCCGTCTGTGTGCTCACGTTGGGTGTTGTTTTGGCCATCTAAATCCTCCCTAAAGTTCCAGCCGCTTTACCCTCCAGGCTGAAACTCGTGCCGAGTTTGCTGAGAGATCAGTCACCAAGCTGGAGTCTTCCATCGATGACCTTGAAGGTATGACCCTTGTTTTAGATGAACAGATGCCCACACTGAATTAGACACACAGGCCGCGTCTCTCGTGTGCCTTCTGGACAGATACTGACCAAACAAAACAAATGAATTTCAGTTGGTATTGTGAATAAGGCAGGAATGTATCTCGTACTTGGAAGGCTGGTTGTCATGTGACTGCAGGAGTCACTGCAAGCTGCTAACAGCCCTGGGAATATGTTTTGCTTACACGGGTCTACATGTCGTCACGCTGCTTCCAGATCAGCACGTAGCAGCAGCGGTAGCAGTTTTCTACCTGAGCTCTGGCAGTGTAGCGGGTTTTGGGCCTTCCGTGCTACTTGGGAAGGAGAGTTACGGCCAGCGCACTGTATTTTAGAGTTGAGGGCACATAGTACGCCAGTAACCCAGGCTGCATGGGCCCACTGTTCCATTTACTTTAATGTGGATGTAATGATGTGTAGCTGTTTTTCACTCTGTATGTAGTTTACATCCTCCGGGGTCCTTAATTTGAGCCTAGTTGTGGTCGTCCATGACGTGCCTGTGGAATCTGGTGCTCTTACCTGTCGCTCACTGCATGTCCCCTGCTGAACGTGATACTCTTCATCTCTCCACTCTCTGTCTCCTACGCTCCTCGGGCTGCCTTTGCCAATCCCATGATTTTCTGTAAGATGAGCTGCATAGACAGAGAGCGAAGTACAGGAGTGCCAGCGAGGAGTTGGACCACGCGCTCAGCGACATGAGCGTCATGTGACCCTCTCGCCCACTGCGTCAGCTCACCCACCCCCACCTTCGCCCCACTGTCGCTCTCTCCATCTTCTGCACTCTGCTCCGAAGTCAGCGGCGGATCTCGCCTGCAGATCGGTTTCTAATTGTGTGTTTGACCCCTTCCTGCTTCCTCCCGTGTTTCGATGCCAGCTTGACCCTGCATACCGCCCCCTGCATGTTGCCCCCTGCGTAACAGCCTTTTCCACTGTAAGAGTAAGACTTTGGTGTATCGACACTGGGTGCAGTTGTTCTCCCTCTACTAGCCTGAATGCTCTTAGTGCTGCACTTTCTGATGATGTGAATATTAGCAGTATTAGGTCCTTGCTCTGTTGGTAGATGTTGTGTCGCTCCCACTGTGATTCTGCTCTGGCTTCTACCTGGGCATTCACTGGGGGAAAAAAAAAAAAGCTACTTTTATCCTTAGTTGACTCCTTGATAGCCAAGTGCCTCTCCCTGTCTGTCCTGTTTCATTCCTCCCTGCATTCCTGAGAGATCTCTCCGGTCAGCTTCTTGCTTTTTAAATTTAATCTGTATTCGCCAATTACGAAACACTCTCCAGCTGTCTGTATCCTCTCCCTGTTCACATCCTACTATTTTATCTGATTACTCTTGCTTACCAGAACTGCATTTATAATATGAACCGTGATTGTTACATCTACACATTTGTGCATTACAGTGTCATGGATTTGCTTATACACACACACTTGTGATTATGTGCTGTATGCGCACCCCCCCCCCACCCCTCCTTACCAACACCAACAGTCTGTGCGCCGTGTGAACATGGATTCCGGTCCAGAAAGTAAAAATCCAGATCAAGATTTAGTCTCAGCCATCCAGTTGAGTATAAAGAGTTGCAGCCACGGAGTCACTCAACACAGAGAATTCCGGCCTCACTCCTGTCGGGAGGGAGATCTGGTTCAAGAATTATTCTTTGAGGGTAGCTGGCAGTCAGATATGGGGCTCTGGGCCCTACTGCAAAGACAGGGACATGGCTGGGCGTACAGCTGCCTGCTAAATGTGGATGGACAACATCTACAGGAGATGTCTTAATATAACCAGCTTTGGGAGTGATTTCTCCTCACGGATGAGTAAATAGATTGATTTGACTGTCAGCCAGGTAGAATTACGGCTTTCCCCATAAATCAATGGGCTGTGCGAATGTGTTTTCTTCCCTAGATGCCTAAGTGAGCACCTCCTGGGTGCGAGATGAGCCTTTAATGATGAGCTCCCAGCGGCGTTTAGGGCGTCCTGCTCTCCCCAGTGGGTCCCTTCACAGTTCAGCAATCCTATTAGAGGGAGTCTTTATTAACCTGTGTGCTTTGCCCTCTCCGCTGTATTGTTAGCCTGTCCGTTCGGAAACATAGACCTCCCCCCCCGTCTCCAGACGTGCTCGGTCACTGACGTTGTGCAGCAGTCTCTTTGATGACCACTTTGTTTTCCCTGGAAGACGGTCGCTGACTTACACTGCGATAAAAATCCCACTAACCAGACGTTTCTAATAACCCTTGCTAACACCCCTCTGCTCTCTCTCTCTCTTTCTCTCTCTCTTTTCTCGCTACTGCTTTCCGTCGGTCCAGACCGCCTCTACCAGCAACTCGAGAAAAACCGTCTTCTCACTAACGAGCTGAGACTGGCCCTGAATGAGGATTAGAAATGTTTTCTGGATGTTTCCGTCTCGTGAGATGAAGCTTTTTGCATTTATCACGTGCTTCCTTGTCATGGTGAACGATGGCATCTGCAGGATGTTTGGGTTTGCTGACCCCCTACGTATAATACTTACAGTGTAGCAAGGGGTGTCAGACTGGGAAGAGGAATTCAGGGATTATGTCTGTTTTCTGTGTTTCCAGAGCAGACGTATAATTAAAATATACATATGAATTAAAATATATGTATCTGTTATGGAATACTATTTGTCCTGTGTGTTAGTCCTGCATGTCCAGAACATGATTGCACCTGTATTCTTGATATATGTGCTGATGGTCTCTGGATCTTGTTAGTGAATGTGCCACAAGTGACCCTTCTAACCGTAAATGAATGTTCCCATTGTGCATGCGTGTTTGCAAAAGCTGATCGTTCTGTTCGGCGAGCGTCACATGACCGTGCTTGCGTCAGTGGTGATGGGAGGAACCTCGACTATGATTATTTACCAGCTGGCGGGATGCCACCCCTGGCTGGGCATTTGGGTGTGTTTGGTGGGCACCCTGCTTTGCATAAATGTAGCATAGGATCTGTAACCTTATTTACAATGAGAGCCACTTCTACAAAGGAAATAATGAGGAAAGCAAATGGTTTTTCTTGGGGGGGGGATTGTGGGTTTGATTTATGTATTCTCTCTTATGGGGGGTCCATAAGCTCTTAAGGGTGTCCTGAGACAATTCAGTTGAATCACTAATTATTGGTTAAGTTTCTGTTGGGTGGGCAGACAATTTGCTTGATTCCTACCTATAGCCACGCGCCTTGGAATGACTGCGTGCTGTCAGTCAGTGCGTGGTTTAAGCCCATTGGGTCATCACCAATAAGCACTGACCAATAACATGGCTGATCGCTGATGACTCAGTGTTCCCACCCACTGTTTCGGAGTCCTGTTCCTCCCGTGACAGCCTGTTAGTTGGAAGGCAGGGCCAACTATGTAATGAACCTGAAGCCTGCCGCTGCATGTGAACGGTCATGTCACGGTCGTGTAGGGTCATGTCACGGTCGTGTAGGGTCATGTCACGGTCGTGTAGGGTCATGTCACGGTCAGCTTATCGTGGTCTTTAATGCTCTCATTTGCTGTTCTGGCAGAGAAACTTGCACACGCTAAAGAAGAGAACCTGGATATGCACCAGATGCTGGATCAGACTCTAATGGAATTAAACAATATGTGAAAGCCTGCTGCCCGGCCACCTGTCCTTACTGCTCTCACCTCGCTTGCCCTGAATTTGCCCGCCCCATCCACGCCCCCCCCTTTGATGGAAAAAAGCAACTAGAAGCTTTAAACTTGCACCATGCTACTTGTGAAGGAAACCGACAAGGGATGAAGTAATGACCGACGTTTTCATGACAACGTCAGTACTCATGCCAACTGATTTACAGTGTGTGTGATGTCAGCATTAGTGTGTGATTGTTACGGGTTACCGGGAGTCACGTCAGCCACATTCCCAGCTCACTCAGGCTCTACGTCAGGCATCCTCTGCAGTAACGGTCTTTATCTGTAGAGCTCACACTACGAACAGTAACGCTCCGGCCAGACGCAGCGCTGGCAACGTGAAACCATCCCAGCCACAAAGTGGTCCACATGCTCCATAGTGTTACGGGTCTTAAACCAAGTGCCATCTGAGAGCGTGTGGGGCCCCCGTGAGCCTGGCTTCCACCCTCCTGCCGACGCCCCCCCCGAGAGACCCCGCTTGTCCAAACCAAAGCCTAGTAAGATGCGGGGTCACGCTCCTGTGGGTCACGTGCACTTTTAGCCACTCAAGCGACGCACAGACACCCACACATTCACCTTCTGGTGTCTCATGGGGTTGCCATCATTTGCATGGGCCTCGTTTAGCATTTATTTCTTATGCATTTTTTAAAAATCGGCAGGAGGAGAAGGCCTGAGGGCTGTCTGGGTGCTCGAACTACTCTCTTCATTTACGTTTGCACTTCGTTTTTGTTTTCCAACGCGATGTCGTGCGCAAAGAGCCTCCACTTCCAGGCAGGCGCTGCTGCAACATCAGCCAGAAACTTCCAAACATCCAACTTCAGTCAGTTTAGACCCAAACAGTGTGTACATTGTGTACAAAGCTTTGTGTTTGTTTTACACTCCAGTACATATTTATTTTACTTAATCCCTGAAGTCATTAAAAGAAACATTTAACTAAAATTCTGTTTAATTTCCCCCTGTTATTTAAAACTCATGTTTTTCTGTTTTTGTCTAATGATAAATTTGGTCGTTCCCCGTTTATTTACAACTTTTTAAACATTCAGAAATAAAATATGCCTTATGCAGAATGTACAAACAAATAAAACCACAGTTTTGACTTTTGTTTGTGTTTTATATCTGATTTTTAAATTATTCTTATTTTCTTATACTTTTGTTTTTAATGGATTTTACTCCCTCCAAGTGTATGGTTTAAAAATATTTGTGTTCACCAGAAATTTTGCCAGGCAGACAGTTTTGTTAAATATATTATACAGCACACACACCCTCTTAGGAAAACGTACTGAACAGGTCATTGCGCCATCGCCTGATAAATTATAATACATATTTTCCTAATAAAACTGGTCATTTTGACGAATGAAATGTCAAGACACACAAGAGCGTCCATCCATCCATCCATTTTCCAAACCGCTTATCCTACTGGGTCGCAGGGGGTCTGGAGCCTATCCTGGAAGCAACGGGCATGAGGCAGGGAACAACCCTGGATGGGGGGCCAGCTCATCGCAGGGCACACTCACACACCACACATGCACACCTACGGGCAATTTGGCAAGTCCAATCAGCCTCAGCATGTTTTTGGACTGTGGGGGGAAACCCCACGATGACACGGGGAGAACATGCAAACTCCACACACATGAAACCAGGCGGAGACCAGAACCCGGGTCCCAGAGGTGTGAGGCAACAGTGCTAACCACTGCACCACCATGCCCCCCCCCTCACAAGAGCGTCGTACGCTAAAATACACTTTAAATGGAGGAAATGGTGACCTCCTGTGGACGAAAGTTGCCATTGCAAGGTGGGTAATGTCCTGCTGCGAGAAGAGTGTCACGTGGCTACCCCAGGAGTGAAACATATTCACGGACGTGAATACAACGTAAGCCGAAGCCCAGAAATCAATATGATCGTCTCCGTAGATAACAATTATAAACATTATCTGATACCGACATTAAGAAGTGACTTCCCAAAGTATCCAAGTCGGTTTATGTCCGTGCTAAGTCCTAAACATAACCTAGACCTACATAATTGCTAATGCCTGTATAACAGCATCGTTACAATTTATTGTCCAGTGCGTATTATAAGTGAATTTGTACGTAATTTGTTACTATAAAATTTAGGCCATATTCTACAAGAGGAAAAACCACCACCCGGAGAACCTGAACAGAGAGCAGGGGTGGAATTCGAATCCTTAACGCTGTCGGTACGAAGTGGTAGTGTTACATACTGGGTCACCCATACCAAAGAAATTTGTGTTAACGGAAAAAAATAAAATCATGGTTTACCACTAGAGGGCAGTAATAGATGATCTTGTGAACAGGTACGTGAAAGGGGTGTCCGGAGGCCTTGGATGTAGCTAGAAATTCTGGGCCCCCCCGCTAGTATTGCGAGATTCAAGGGCTGGGTATAAATGATTATTTTTTCGTATTGAATCTATCAGGGTATCCATGTCCCTCTGACGCCCCTGCTGAAGCTGAAATGTATCTGACAGAATAGTTGCTTAGAATAAAGAAAGAAAGAATTACCCTGAAGTATTGGTGCATTTCGACTGCATTGATAAGTATGTACTGTTTGTTTGGATCAATGTTTCAGTTTCTGCCCTGATGTAAATACTGATACTGCAGTTATTTCTTTATACTATTAACTCCTACACACTTATTATGTACATTATGGGTAATATGACTACCAGTCTCTAAAAAGATTGTTTCGCTGTGCAAGCCAGCTCCAAATTACACAATATCTAAGAGTGTGTTTTTATCTGATACTTTGTTTTCCTGGGACACTCATACCAGTTGTGGGAGTGAGTTGTAGTGAATCTTTGGCACTTAACTGACCTTTTCCTGGAGGCTGATGGTGTCCAAAGCCTGCATGAGAAGGGAAACTACATATTTTACTGCAGGAGTACCTGCTTTATGCCGGGGGAGAATTTATATATTAGTGCAGACCTATTTAAATCGAGGTCCAAGCCCTGCTGGTCTTCCAGCCTTCCTTTACCTGTGAGCCGGGTGTGAGCCCTCTGGCCAGTCAGAATCAGTAATTATTGATCTAAGTACCTGGGAGAATTGAAGACAAGGTCTGGATTTGCAGAGCCCTCCCTGTATTAGTGCTTTGTCTGGAAGCGAGAGGCCAGCTGCCAACTCTCACGCATCTGGTGTGATACTCATGCATCCCAGTTCTCATGCTCATGCACGCAGTGTCACAGCAAATCTATAATCTTCCATTTTAAACCTAAAATTGGCTACATCAAAGCATTGGGATAGTTTGCAAACCATGCAGACTATTTACAAGCTAATAAAACTCTTACATGCATGTAAATGCGAGTTCAGACTTGTCTGACATTGAAAGTCTCACGCCCAGGCAGTTGACCAAAGCTGGCCGCCCTGTGGGAGTGTGGGTGCATTGACTGGGTCAGGACACGCTACTGGGACTGAATAAAAATGAGCTCCCATTTCCATAATGGAGGCGGGTAATAAATTGCCCACAATGCTATTATTTTCCATTCTGGAGAAAAGCCTTCAGGGTGAGTCTCTGCAAGAAGCCGGTCATTTCTTATGGTTGACGAGGCTCCTGTAAATCATCTGTTTGTTGATATGAGAGTAAACATTATAATTATATAAATATTATTTGTTTTGGTATGAGCACAGCACATATTTTAAATGTAAATTTCTTTGTGCACTGAATGTCAGCCCTGCATTGCCACCACTGGCCTTCAATGCGCGCTTAGGTAAGTTCTTGGCTTTCAAACAGTGAGATTTAATGCGACAGGGACCTTGTGGCAGGTCTGAGAATATGGGCTCCAATCAGAAATACTTCTGCACCTTATCTCCTTACTGTATGCTGCCTATATATTGCATCCTGGGCCCCCCCCCCCCCCCCAAGAGAAAATACCCCAATGCCCTCCGCTTTCCCTTCCGTCCCCTTCGCTGGTCATAAATAGTCCAAATCTCCAAATTGAATCTCTTCATATATGCATATATTTTCACAAAGATCCAGGTTGCATATACAAAAGTCAATATGCATGTTCCCCAAATCACATACAAAATATTAATGTCAAACACGTATGAAGCATGATCCGCGTTTCTCCGGCATGTTTTTGATGTACTAAGCAGTCAAAAATGAGATGATATTAATATGTTGCACTGTCAAAAAAAGTTGGTAGTTCAGTTCTGGAAGACGAGGCAAGGATATCTGTGAAAATATAAATTAAATGCATCAAATGATTCAAATAATGTAGTTATTACTTGAGGACAGGCTATCAATACTGATTGCCTTAACAAAAAAGTAATTTTGCTAATTAAATATGTTTCTTTAATTTTATAATAATAAAGCATATCTGCAAGTTTATGTAATTTAAATTCTTAAGTCCATATTTCATTTCTCACGGGCCACATACATATAATTAGTGATTAATAAAAATTAAATAAAAATGAACATTATTATTATTTGGAACAAAAGATCCGTGAAGTCGTTATTTTTTCACCGTCCAAATGATAACTAACAGCGACTGGAAAATTAGAGCGAGCGTTGCGCTTAATGAGATTTTAATTAAAATCTTTAAAAATGTAAGCGTTTCGTTCAACCAGTGGCTCAATTGCGGCCGGGTAATTAAGGGCAGGGCTGTACCGTGAGCCGGCCCGGAGATGCTGTACGTGGAGAGGAAAAGCAGACATATGGTGCTTCTGCACGCGGACAAACAAACCGGCGTGTTACTGCAGGCTTAAGCGCACGCGAGGGCGGGGGGCTCCGGCGACTCGGCGGGTATCGCTGCTCCCTCACGACTCCGGACTTTGGGGTTTAAACTTTTCTCCAGTTTTTGTCTTCTCCCTGAGAACACCGACTTTTCCTTCGAGCGCAGTGACTCTAAGTCGCCCTTAGTGTATTTCACTCTATGCAGCCCCGACAATGGCTGCAGTCCCCTGTGTCTGGCCCTTTGCTTAATGGGACAGGCTCCAGGTTCACCACACTTCTATGCTGGGTAAGCAGTGATGTACGGATGGATGGATGGGTGAGTGGGAGAGGATATAGCAGAGTCATCTGCACAGGAATGAGAAGATGCCCTGTTGGATTAAAACCTGCGACATGAACTGATAACCTGTAAAAAATGATTAAATAACATGAAACGTATTTCTGCTGACAGAGCTGTTCATCGTACCTCTGTATAGGTCTTAGATTCCCCCAGTTGACTTTTTATCCAGACGTATTAAAAGCAGTAAAACGTCAATTTCCTGATTGTCTTTTTATATTATGATTTTTTTTTTCTAATCATTTACACTCTCTGTTTAGTGATGGACTTTTCACTGCGCCAAATGTGTAGTTTGGTCCATAGTCAATTCCAAACATTTATTCAGCTGGCCTTATTTGTTCAGCCCCGAAACATTTCAGCGGAGGATTTTTTTTCCTATTAATGTTTTTTTTTTTTTTTTTTTTTGACAGAATTATCATCGTGCTCTTGATCCCTTTTTAGCCTTGGGATCTCTCTGTCTAGCTAACACGCTCTAAGTCGCACACAAATGATCATTTTATTAGATTAACATCTCTAGATATCTAGATATTTATTAAACCTAACTAGTTTCGTTCCGAGAATGTCATGTTGCAGGTTATAGTCCCGATGTGGATTTAACGGGACTCTGGCAGCATAAAACCATATTGTGACGATTTATTTGTAGAATGTTAGAGTTAAACGATCCCGAATGCATTCATAAAACATTTTAAATGTGTGAAAGACCTAAATTCTGCATTCAAATAATAATGCGGGGAACAAAAATGAGCCTCAGAAGATTGGAGGAATGATAATCCAAGGCCGTCAGAGATATGCAGATACACACACTGATTTCTCAGCACAGCCTCAGAGGTGACATCGATTGACCTCGATCACAGAGGTTGTCACCAAACTGCAATCTTTTCTATTATGAAGGTCATATATACATTTTCCAGACCAGGGTAACTGAAGTGCTTGATTATTTATCAACAGCTTCTTATTTTTCATGTCACTATGCATGTTCCCCAGTGTTAATGGCACTTCATAGTGGTTTAAAGCTTCTCATTAGTATTATGGTCTGTCCAACCATCTTCCACCTGCTAACACTGAGCAGGGTGTTAAGAGCCTGGAGCCTGGAGCCTGTCCCATGGCGCGCAGGATACAGGGCAGGGGACACGCTGGACAGGATGCCACTGCATCGCAGGGGACGTACACATACGCTACAGGAAGCACCGAGATGCCAGATTCACCGAGCTGCGGGTCTCGGGACTGCGGAAGGAAGCTGGAGTGGAGATCTGGCAGGACATGGGGAGCGTGCAGGCTGCACGTCCAGAGGCTAGAGGGAGGCTCCCCACACCCAACCGGTACGTGAGAGGTAACAGCACTGAGCCGTCATACCACCCTGCAGCAGTGCTGCTGAAATATAAAGTTACTCACGGTACCGTTATAATTTTCGAATGTGATGCTGACTATATTAATTTCTCCATACAAAATGCAAACCGTGCATGTATAGTTCTTGACATATAATGAACTGAACAACATGCACTGTGTTGTGCGTGTACTGCAAATTGTTAAAAGCAAATTGCTAACTGTGTGCTTATTCTGCCCGTGATTAATGACTTCGATTGGCCTCTTCCTCACCACTGCCCCAGGCAAAGGTGTACGATTACCGATTGATACAAACCCTGTCGTCTCCTTAATGGTAACTTTTACTGTTCTCTGTGTTGAAAAGGCTTATTTCATAGTGATTAATGGAAAGAGGAATTGTAAGATCACCTCTCAGAATGCAAAATAATGCATTATTAATGTGCGATGCACCAGGATGTGAGTGCTGCCCAATAGTGGTTTGTGTTAATCATTGCCTTGCACATGACACCTCATTTATAAGCTGGAAGAAAAATGACCCTGCTGATCTGGGCTTTGTAGGGGAAGCCAACCGAGTACAAGACCCAAGAGAAAACTCAGTGACAACAATGGCAGACATTATCAACAGAGCAACGAGGTACCAGCCATGCTAATTAAATTAAAGGGAGGTAGGGGAACAGGTTCAGTCTCAGTGCCTGTGGATCACAGAGGAACAAACATCTAAAGTGTAATACTAACTCTCTTTTTTAAAAGGTATAATTAGCAAAATGAGTTATGGCTGGAGATCAGTTGTTTAAATCTTCGCATTTTGTTGACAGTGTTTAGATTTATATTCCACGAAGAAGAAGTGCACAAAGAAGAAGTGCAAATGCAGAGCCCTGATGACTCTGTTAAACTGCTGGCCAGGCTGCAGATGAACTGCAGAGCCATTTCCACCGGAAAATTCCATCATTCTCATACAGGGCTGAAGGTGTCATGTCAAACTATAGGCCAATCAGTCTAACTTGTATAACTGGTAAAGTTATGGAGGCTATAATTAAAGAGAAAGTGATAGATTACCT
>JABFEA020000010.1:20902319-20921378 GCA_019775915.2 Cyphomyrus plagiostoma | reverse complement strand
TCTTCCTGATAACGTAGTGCAAGCTGAATCCTTGGGTTCCTTTAAATCAGAGCTAGATAAAATTTTAACAACTCTGAGCTATTAGTTACGTTCTCCCCAAGTGAGCTTGATGGGCCGAATGGCCTCCTCTCGTTTGTATAGTTCTTATGTTCTTATGTCGCAGGATTACATTGTTAAGGACGGGCTGGAGTCTCATTCATAAGCGCCGTGGTGTTTAGTAAGCGCTGTTTGTCACTGTTAGGGAGTTTCTGTAGGGAACGGTGTTCTGGGCAGTCCTGGAATCGGTTTAGGGAGGTCAGGCGGAACACCAGATCTCACTGTTTTGTGTCTCCGTGATAATCAGTGATCATCTTGTTACATCACAGTTGTGTCACAGTGGAACAAAAACTGGAAACAAATTGTGAATCAACATAATGAATATGCTCCATGTACTAGCTATCTTGATTAAATCCAGTATTTTTGCTCAGTGTTAACACTAGATGCGTAAAATATCTCCTTCCACCTTGAATAGAGCATTAGTCTGTGCTACTGGGATTTTGGGGACGTCCACCTCTAACAAACTGGAGCTTTTTTATATAAGAGCGTCATGATCACATCCCTGTGCTCATAATCCCTGAATCCATTTGGCTCTCACCAAATATAAATGGAACACTTTTGAAAATGTTTATTTAGCAGTTACTTTTATCTAATATCATGAACATTTTTAGAGACAGCTCAGTCAGACTGTCCCTGGGATTTGAACTGACAACCTTCCAAACAAAGGCACAGTACTCGAACCCACTGAGCCACACACTGGCAAATGCCCCAAATGCTAACACCCTCAGCTGCTCATGGCTCTGCCGAGACAGCGGGTGGGAAGCTGACATTTGCTGGGTCCGTACTAACAGAACCACTGGGGAGCTGCACTGGCCCCAGGATTTAAGCACAAAACCATTCGTTGCTTTAGAAATAATTCTGCAGAAATGTACAAGAAGCCAAATGCACACGCAGGCTTTCAGAGTGAAAGATTGATGAGAAGTTGCTTCTTTGCAGGAAAGGATTTCCACTCAGTCTACGGGGGAATATCGCAGCTCTGGGGAGCCACCCCCCACACCCCAATGGTGGCTGTTAGTAGCTACTTGTTACTGAAAGGAGCCTGAGATGCATGTCCTCATCTTTTAATCATGACCAGCTTGTTTCCCAAGCTACATAATGGCAGCCCCATGCAGCTGAAGCAGTGATACCTCAGCTCGCCTGCCTTAGGGCCCCACAATGCCCTTCACGTTAACAGGCACCATTCCAGTTGACCTTAGACTCTCAGCTTTGTATTATGTCCAAATAAAGAAAAAGCACCGATGTCCAGTGGGTCAGAGCCTTATTGAGGGCAGCTGAAACGCGCTGTGGGGAATCGACAGGGAAGGGTTAGCTAATGTGGTCCTACAGTGTGGAGAGATCCAGGCTCAGTGGTGCTGTTTACCCCCCACTCACACCGATCATGAGTGTGGGGCCCTTAGGTCAGAGGGCCCCCTGTTGGCCACAAACAGTCATTATATTAAATAGTTAATAAATGTGCTCCTTATTTGGGAAATGCTGAAGCAGCTTGTTCTGCAAACCAGCTACCTAGTTTGCAGTCTTCTGAATTTACTCTTCTGGCTGTACAACAAAATATTGGTTTTGTGTTAGAAAAACTTGCATTTTTTTCATTTAGTCAGATCCTAACTAAAGTAGTATTATTCAATGGATGAGGGAATTTTTAATTTCAGGTTATATGTTCATACTAAGAACATACTGATTAGGTGTGTTAGAATTCATTTTCTCCTATAATAATACAATATAATAATTTATTTAATTTATTGTAATATCGTTCAGGTCACTCTTTAACATATATAGGCCTACAGTAGATATAGGACAGCAGGTAGCAAAAGTACTTCAGTACTCCAAAAGCATTCCATCCATAAGAGTTGGCTATATATTAAACAATATAATTAACAGAAGCAATTTTCTTTCAGTAACGATTGAACTGTCCCGCAGATATCACCAAGATTAATAATGCAGCCTTAATCTTACAGTGGAGACTGTTTATTCACTTATGGCCATTTGCATCAGTAAATGAGATTTTTGTCATCGCGGTGAATGCTGGCGGATAGCGCTAATATGACACGCTGGCTGAGCTTCTCCATGATCGCAGATACAGCTCCAAGCTTATTGACGGTTAATCGTGCTATAGTTCACTTTAAAGCCTTTACGCTCCGGGTAGCTGTAGTGCATGGTAATCTGCATGTGGGCAAAACGATGGGCTGAATTTTCTGTAAATTTAGGATTAACTTCGTTTAATTAATTAGTTTGATTAATGATGCGAGACTCAATAATTTGAACATTGCGTTTTATTCTTTAATTCTCGACAAATCTGCTAAAATCTTGCTGTGTTTTGCATCTTCAGCAAAGCTATTTTATTGGTTGCGGTACTGTGCCTGAATTTTTAATCACCTACCTACTTGTTGACTGGATTCTTTCCCGTATCCATAGATTATCCATAGTCGTGCAGTCTTGCTGTACCACCAAAACATCTTATTATCGACATCTTAAGGATTCTTGTACTACTGAGCAAAAAAGATCAGCACTCATCAGGAATCTATTAAGGAATGAACAGTAATATCTAGTTATGTAGTCTATATGGTCAGTGTCCCTGCGCTTGATAAAATATTGAAGCATTTATCAGATCCATGTCGTCTCATTAAAGTTTTATAACGTACCGGAGAGCCTTGTTATAGTGGATCTTTATATTTAGACTTTTTCGTTTTTCAGCACAACGCTATTTTACCAAGTCGTTGCTGCAAATGCCGTGTATTCTCTTCAGCGCCATTTATTTCAAGAAAATGGCTGAAATACGAGCTTTAAGACGGTGTACCGCGTTCATTCTGTAGATATCGAATAACCGGCGAAAAAAATAACGCGCATCTTAGTGCGATCATTTCGTAATATTCAGGGTGCGTATTAGGGTATGATAATTATGCCTGGCTGCTGTCGCGATCTGCATAATAAACCGAAGCCCCTGATTCACAGGAACCCCGGCGCTGTCAGCACACCCGGCCGCGCTGCCTTCATCTGAAGGAGGCTGAGGAGACGCTCCGAGGCTGATTGATGTCAGTTTGGACCATCTATACTGCCTCGTCCATTTGAATGGCAAACGGTGAAGCCAATTGGTATAAGGATATATCATGCATCTCCGCGCTGTACTTATTTTGCACACCAAGGGAGAATAACTGGCGACACGAGGAGAGGGCACCCAAGCGTAAAACTCGCAAAAATTAGGGGTCTGAATCTGGACCCATCTGACGGGGGAGACCGGGACGCATTGACACGTTTCAGTCAAGCTCATCGGTCGAAACATTTGTAGTCTCTTTCTGGACGTGTGGATTGGATTTATTATGGGTACTTTGAAGCCTGAGAGATGCAAAGTCCGCCGTTTGCCATGGCGTCTAATCGCATGAGGCTATATTGTGGTTTTTAGGAGGGAATCGCCGCTTTTCAGCACCGCGGACAGCTCTGTGCGGGATCCCTGCTGCGGGGAAGCGCTCCGTACGCGGCCAGCATCCGAGCGCATCATGCCTCCCTCCACAGCTGGGGGCGCCGTCCTGTAGTCCTTTGGCTGGTCGGGGGCTCTCAGTAACATTTTGCCGAATTATGAGGCTTGTCTTTCAGCTTCTCCGTTATGCCCTCAATCCTAAGCAGCAGCGGGGGTGCCTCTCCAATGCCAAACTGTCGAGGATAGCAGCCTACACACTGCAAGCAGGAAGACATTATCATCACCATCATCATCATCATCATCATCATCATCACCATCATCAGCACCGGGCAAGGGAGGCACGATTTAACTCAACAATGTAAACTAAGAAAGGTAGGTGCGCCGCTGGAAATAAATTATTCATAGTTAATAGTTGGGGCTCCTCCGGGCTTTCCCCTACCTTGACTTGCTTCATGTTTTATTCATTTTCATATCATTGCGTGCTAATTTTGTCGTGTAAATTGCAAAGTAGCGATTTTGGTTTGGATGGGAGCCGGCGCGAGTAGCGTTTGTGCGGCGAATCGCAGAGAATCACCGGGGACTGAGTTACACGCTGAATTTATCATGGGAGCTGCTACAGAAATCCGTCCGCGGCCCTGTGAAGCCATGCAGACACACCGAGATGCCTCAGAAACGAGTACGGATTCATAACTAAAAACCCGTCTGGGAATTTTATTTCTATTTCTGCTTTGCGCTTTGGCTGCGGGAAAAAGTCCGAAATTAGACGGTTCCTGGGCTGTGTGTTGTGATTGTGAAAATGAGTCAGAAAGCAGCAGTAAAACCGATTTCTCTGATATTTGACATCGTGGTAAAAATATGGATAACGCTTATGCAACGGTCTCCATGTGGGTTTTGAGAGACAGGCATGGTGCAGTAACCATGCTGTCAGTCCTGTGAATAAAATTAGGCTTAATTTCCCTGTTCCTGATTTTTCTTTTTAAAGCAGTACGAACTCAAGCAAAGTTAATGTACCTGCCTTATATGCTACCACAGGTAACGTCCGAAAGGCCCATTTTATCCTATAATATAAACTTTTGTATCTTTAAATATATTTTAGTTTTAGTAATTCCGTTCTTCATTGACTGTCATCATGTCTTGGAATAAGAGAAATATGAATCTGATATAAAACAGTGCGTCCTTAATGTGCAATTGTGTGCGTGTATGCATGCATGAGTGAGTACATGTATGAATGAATGCATGTATGAATGAGTGCATGTATGAATGCTCGGAAACAGCTCTGTCTTGTCGGGACTCTGTAAACCCCATAATACTAGATTAACAGTTACTGAAGATGGATGGATGTTTGTATGGATGGGCGTGATATATATTTGTCATAATAATTCTAATGTTCAGCTGATTGATGTGTGAAAAATTGTTGCTCATACAGTTTCTGAGACATATTTATTTGCATTTTTCATATCAATAATATGTTTCTTGTTTTAGAAATATAACATATATATAAAATGTTTGCCCATTGTGTTTATTGTATTTATGTGTTTCATGTAATTTGCCTGATTAATTGCTATAACCTCCTGTGATGTATTGGCACCCCATGCTGGGTTGTTCCCTGCCTTGTGCCTGTAGCCTTCGGGATAGACTCTGGACCCTGTTGACCCTGAATAGGACAAGTGGTTATAGAAAATGGGTGGATGGATGGATGAATGGATGTTCTACAACTGTGTCACCTGACAGTTCCGTAGCACGTTGTCACTTCATCGATGAACTAAAATCAAATGATAAATCAAATGATATCTAAACAGAATTACTGGCTGTTTATTGATGTGTCATTGTTGCACATGGATATTTATGGTTGCATGCAGAGCTCAGGCTGTGTGGCATGCCCGAGAGCATACGAAATATACAGCGGTGTCTTTTTAGAGAGTCTTATCTTTTCGCACATGCCAGTGGGATATCCCTCAGCTCTGCTGGCACTGGGGACCGCTGGCGTGGGCAGGTTGGCCACTAAAAAGAATGGCACTGTCTTCAAAGGACAGCATTCAGGTGGAAGCACATGTCTGAAAGCTTTAATGTCCACCGAAACACTAATGAGTTACACATGGGAGTTAGGCATCCTATGCATGAGACTCAATAATGTAAACACCTATCAACATGCTAATTAATGCTGTCAGTATGGGTCTTGTGCATGTGCAGTGCTATGCTAAACCATATCTTCAGGAGGAAAAGCTTCCAGTTCTCTGAGGGATGAAGGAGATTCAAGTATTCACAGTTTGGAGTCCAGTGCGTCCCACAGCGGTTCAATGATGTCTAGATCTGGCTATCAGAGAGGCAATGGATGACATTTGTCTTAATTCTGGTGTTTATGAAAGCATTCCTGAATGTGTTTAACTTGTGTATGGGGACATCATGAGGGAACAGTGTTTGCACTGTGGGGTGCTGCCGGTCCGGCAAAATGGCCTCATATTTCTTGGCGGTTATACAACCACACAGAGCGATCATCAGACCTAATGACTCCCAAGAGACGGGAGCCCGTGCGCACAGACGCCAAGGATTGAAGGCATCCTTTGGCTTTCTCAAAACATGAACCTGTTCAGGTTTGGAAAAAGGGTGAAAAATGATTCATCATATCATATTATCCTTTTATTTGTTTTATTCATTGCTTGGGGTCCTAGTTTTGTGCTTGTTACGCTGCATTTTGCATCGGCCTTGGAAACGAGCAGCACGCTTTCCAACTTCGCGAGGCTGATGACGCGGTTTTGGGAAGAGGGTGGATCACCGAGGTGCTGATTCAGATCTGTAGTGATTTTTGAGGTTTTATTTTTGTGGTGCTTAGCGACTGTCCTGTTAAGTGTCTGTCCTTCCCTAATGCTGAGCTTCAACGTACAGAACGAAAGCTCCTCATTGCTGATAAATTTCTTCACTGTCATGATTTTTGAGGCTATTCCACGTGAGACACTGACGCTTTTTGTGACTGGTGCTCCAGCAATTTGGGCTGCAAGTTGCCTCCTGTTCCTCTAAAACTCTGACATCAAAGTGCTGGTTGTCAGAGCCCTTAATAGCTGACACATGTGCTGCTGATTGTGGCTCCACCCGATGTCACTCAACATCAGGACCTGCATTTGTGATCATGATTCGGTGACTTCAAAGTCACTTTCCGTGTGGCATTTCCGTTACACTTTCCACCCCCATGCACTGTCAGAATGGAATATCCCAAGATTGTATTGTACGGCAAGGTTTGCACAAAACATCCAGTGATGCTAGGAGTAACTAAGCAGTGGAGTAACGGAACAGTGGTGCAGTTACATACCATAAGGACTTGCACTCGTCCTTTTTGTGCAGCATTCCAATAGCACCAAAATCTCCCTCAGAGTGAGACTTAAATTGAATTTTTAAGGAGTTTAAAGGCATTCTATGTTGCAGGATAGTGTGAAACACTTAGCCATTTACGGTAACATTATATTCTTGCTGGCCAAAATGCATGAAGTGCTCAGGAGTCTAACCTGAGCACACGATCATCGTGGCCATGTTTAGATATGTACTTTGATATTTTGGAAATATTGTGCAAATTCATCCAGATGCAGTGCAAACTTTGGTGCAAATATATATTTCATAAAATGTCGCACAATAACATCATGCATTCGTCCTGTCATGACCGGCTTGAGTAGCGCAATTTAATGTATTATATGCAGAGCCTGAGTGGTACGGGATTATGTTTTTGCGTGTGTGATGTGCTCTCCTGTTCCTTCTGCAGGTCTGTTGTGCGTGAAGTATCTTTCTCCTGTGATGACCTTGGCAGTGAGGATTGGGTGAAAGAGTGTGGAAAGTCAACCCTCGACATGACCAACGCTGAGTGAGTAAATTGCGGGGTGGTGCTGCCCAGAAGATGGCTGCCCTCCAGAGCCCCCTGCCCTGCCTGGGTCCTGGGCCGGCTCATCCAGAACATGGCTGCCTGCACCTCCTAACCTTTTTTTAATCAATCTTCATCTTAACAGACCAAGTTACATTTACACTTATTTACTTAGCAGATGCTTTTATCCAGAGTGATACAATTGAGAAAGTGGGTTCAGACAATCACTGGAGCAACTGATGGCTCTACAATGAAATGACTATGCTGAGCCTTGGCTTTGAAGCGGCGACCTTGCTATCCCAGGCCCAGCATCGCAGCCTGCTGAGCTGAGGCGGCGGCTGGCCCAGTGCCCATTGTGCAATCTTCCTCCTGAAGACCTTCAGCTGCACCTACCCTCTGTGCGGTGCATGTCGCTTACGTGCTGGTTCAGCTCGGCGGATATTGCCTTATATTTACACCACTGTAATCTCAAATTTTTGTTTCATGGATTCCATATAACTGCCCAATATGTATATGGCTATATGGCTTCTGTACGTTTTTTTTTTTTTTTTTTGTTGCATGATTTAATTCTTCCTGCAGTAAATGGGCCATAAAATGCGCAGAGCAGAGAGATGCATGAAATACGGCGCGAACAGCAGCAGCTGCTTAGCCTCACTTAGCCTCCCTCTCAGCGAGGCGCTGAATCCGCCCACAGTTCAGCGCAACACACCAGTCATGTGCCTCGATCGTCAGATGGCATTTCCTCGGACGCGGGCCCCCCGCTTTCACTGCTAAGCTCTTTTTCTTAAACAATCCTGTCGCATTTTAGGCTGCTTGACTTCTCTGCTTCCCTTTCTCACCTTTTAACGCCCCCTGCGGTCCTCCTGCACACCTCAGAGGTGTGAGTAACGTTTGGCCGTGTGACTGTGGGAATGCATCGGCAGAGACGTGCAGATATCCCCGGTGTGGCGAGCCCTGGGTGTGACGACTGCCGACTGCCCCACGCCGTGACCTCATGCGGTGTCCCGGCAAGGCCTCACGGTGCCGCTTAAACACGCCGACACGCCGCAGCTGCTCCTTCTGCTGCACCTCCATCCTTCTCAGCGGGCAGCGGCAGAGCCGCCCCTGTGCTGCTTCACGCACGCTGAGCGCGTGTCAAAGGTGTGTCTTTATCTTTAAGAGGAATGCGATGGGCTGGCATCCTGTGCAGGACGTTCCCTGGCGCATAACCTGCCCTTTCTGGGACGAGCTGCAGGCACTCTGTGACCCTACTCTGGGTGGGTGCTTAGTGGGGGTGGATGGATGGATCTTATGCTGTTAAAATGTGGGGCAGATTTTCTGAGTCTGGAGGAGGTGTGTTGGTCAGAAGATTTGGCTTCAGTGCCGTGATCAGAAGGTTGCTGGTTTGAATCCTACGCTTGGCAGTGTACCCATATCTCTGTCAGGCCGTTGAATATGGCCCTTAATCCCCTGAAATTCTCCTGGGGTACTTGATGGATTCCTGACCCTGCAATCTGACCCCAGTCTTTGCTCTCACCCCTATGCGTGTGTCTCAAAGAGGACCATTATCGGATATATGAAGACTATCACCAACCAATTTACCTGTATTACACATGCACACACATAGAGCTAAAGGAGAAGCTGAGCACAGGAATCGAACCAATAACCTCCAGTTCACACTCACAGAGAAGTCGCCCGTGTCAGATGTTTAAGCTCACCCTCATCCTTATATGCCATCCCCTGTCCTGCAGGTTCAAACCCTAAAGCAGGAAGTGCCACAATAAACATTGCCGGTTTGCCGTGTCTTCCAGTATAAACGTTTAATCAGCATTCAGATCAGGAATGTGAGGTTTCCTGCTGGAGTCTGGAAGCTCCTGGCATGATTTCAGGCTGTACTGTGTTTTTCCTGAGCATAAATCAACAGTAAGAACTGCTACATAATGGCTCGCTGGTTTAGCTACTCAGATCATATATTTTCCTGGATCGTTGCTGTTGTTAGGATAATTCTGCTATGGCTTCCACTGCAGAGTCTGTTCATTAAAGCATTACTGTATATCTTCCTCCTACTCTTGTTCAGAGATGTCTTTTGGCTCTTGCTTAGGCTATAATAAAAAAGTAATTGGCACATGGCGATACGGTCACTGATAACTAATACAAATGTTCTGCGAGAAAAATGCTGCAGTTTATATTCATTTTGTTTTATGGTGGACCTTTTGCCTTGTATCTGCAAATTTCCCTCAAGGAACATTTAAATATTGCAAAAAAACTGTACATCATTCTTTTTTTATTTAGTAATTCCTCTATAATACTCGAAGGCCCCTCAGACTGCTGAGTTTCCCATCCGGGGCTCGTGTTTCATTTTAGCGTGCTGGCATCGCACAAGCCAGCCGTGGTTCCTTAGCTTCCTTGATTCGGTCTGAGTATCAGCAGAGTGAAATAATTGCACGATTCAGCAACTTTTGGGAAATTGCGCGACCCCTGCGTGACCCCGGCGTGACCCCTGCGTGACCCCGGCGTGAGGTGCCGATGCTAAAGAATGTGACATCATTCCACGCTCTGTTGAGCTTAGCAGGACACTCAAGGTTAACTTATAAACAAATAAATGAGTAATGGAGCAATATACAGGAAGTCGGACCCCTTATAGCCCCGCCTCCGTTTTACTGCAGCGCCAGAAACAACCTGCCCCCTTCCCGGGCTTTTGGCCCGGTCCAGCAGCCCCTCCCTGATAGTGATGGTCATTAGTTGGCACCATGTCGCCTTCCTGAAGGTGACATTGTGTTCTGGCGACCGCTGAACCCTCATACCCGGTTTGTCCAGGTAGAGACGTCCGTACTTCTTTCACGCTCGATGCGTCATACTGGTCCACTGCAGAGCGAGGGGGGGTCCCCCGTCATGTCACGTGTGTTCACTCCCTCCCCTGCCACTGCACGTGTGACCTAATCTGAAGACCGTGTCCCTTTAATGAACACTTCCCAAAACGATGACTGACATCTCCAGTGGAATTCTGGGATAGCGTTTCGTTATGCTTCTCTCCAATGCCCCGTTTCATCGCCAAGGTGCCCCGCTTAGTGTTGAGCCACTGGCGTTTAGAAATCGGGGCCCCGAGTTCCCGAAATAGCTCTTGATGTGTTCATTTTGCTGGATTACTATAGCTGGCCCTGAAGGTCCCACGTAAGAGACGATCGCTTGTGTTGGTTTGCAGCTGTGCACTGAGATGTTATTTAAATGCCTGTTTAGCCTGCAGCATATAGATGTTGCTGCAGCACCATTAGAGCTCAGGCTGTGACCTGTCAGGTCTCAGCCAGGAGAGATCATTCTGACCTGGAGTAGAGTCCCAACTGCCTGAATTAGCATAAATATTTATTTGCACTGATTGAATTTTAGCAATTCTTCACCTGGACCTCTAATAAATTTACTGGCGCTGGAGTGTGAGTGATATTAGGGAGTTTCTGCCAGTGATGATCTGAGCCGTATATAATGTGAGGCTGTTATACATGCACGCAGATGTGCTTTGACCATGTCATCGTGTGTCTTAATGCGTGATGAATATAGCGTGTGATATCCCTGCCTGTCGAATATCACTGCCAGTGTGATATCGCTGCTTCTGTGATATTGCTGCCTGTGCTAAATCCCTGTCTGTGCGATATCCCTGCCTTTCTGATATCCATGGCTGTGTGATATCCTGCTTGTGTGATATCCATGGCTGTGTAATATCCCGCCTGTCTGATATCCAAAAAGGTGTTACTTACAGTGATCAGCCTGAAAAAGCGCATCTCTGGCCCAAAGAGGTGATGTTGAACCACTTTCCCAGTGCAGGAAGTCTACTGCCCCCTTCAAGACCGGAAGTAACATAATGTAATGTGATACTAATCAGCATAGTGGTCTTGGGAGAAGTTTTGGCTTTTATTTCACTTGCTACTTAATTTATGGAATTTAGCCATATAAATCATTTGCACAAATAGAATACATTTTTGTAATGGTTCCAAGCAAGAATTAGCTTTACTGAAAGGGGAAATGTTACATATAAGGATGAGTCAACAGCCCAACCTAAGAGAGTAACAGCATTTAACCCCCAAACTGCAATCCCAAGGCCACTATTTTGGTTTTATCCTTTACGTTTTATTTTATGTTTATTTTTCTTAATACTCTTACTCATCAGTTATAGCAGTGTTTCATCTATTGGTACATATGCTTTTTATGACAGATGTAGGTTTACGTCACAATCCTGTTTGACAGTGACTTCCAAGAGAGTTGATATCTGAGGCCACGGTGTGAATATTAATAATAAAAGCAGTTACTCTGCATAATTCTCTTCTGGAGGATATTAGACGTCATGTGATGCTCTTATCAATCTGCTACTCTGTTCTTGGTCCATGAACTAACTCCACCAAAGCTCTGTCCCTGGGGGTTGAGACATTCTCCAACCTCATCACTCAGGTCTCATCACTTCTGGAGTTGTTTAATTACACACTTTTCCTGTCCCTCCAGAATCCATTCACTTCCTGTTTGACATCATATGTCACAGTGTCACTTCCTGTTTGTAGCTGTGGTCATGGCTTAGGAAAATTCTCAAACCTGCCCATGTCACACAGGATGGTAGGCTGCAGCCGAGGTCTATAGCCACCACTTACCGCATATCTTCATGAGAAAACCAGACTGCTAACCTGTAGGGTGGTGTTTCATGCAGAAACATGGGACATTGTGGCTATGTTCATGAAGGTCGGTGGTTCAAATCCCAGTGTCAGTAGAATAATTTCATTTTTGGGCCCCTGAGAAAGGCCCTTTACCCCCAGTTTCTCCAGGGACTCTCTGACAAGGACTGTCTGACCTTTGGATAAAAGTTTCCGCTAATTAAATAAAATATAAGCTGAAGGGTGCAAAGTGACAAGCTGTCTTCATGTCTATAAGTGTGGCCTTTTGCCGTCGTTGCTCCATCTCCCATTACCAAAGGTATATATCCTTGTCCTGGCAGGGCACAGCAAGGCAGGTAACAAGCAGCCTGCATTGCCCTGCCCCCTCCCGCTGCCAACTTTTCACCCTGTACATTCTGTTCGCTTTAGTGCAAGTACATATCATGCAAACACACTCAGCTCCGGCAGTAGGTGCACTGATCTGCCTTTGATTTAAAGCTCTACTTTCATCTAAATTCACACACTGGGCTCTTTTACAAGACTGTCAGCAACTCTAATTACCCAAGATGATAAATAATTTAAGGAAATGACAAAAAATGGCCAGAGAGGCATAAATCCTGACACATCGAACACTTTTCCCATCGTTGTCGTTGCGATGGATACTGGTATGTCCTCTATATCCTTACGACAGTCAAAGCAGTGGTGTTTACTACCACTCAAACCGCATATTTGCGTGGGGCCCCCTGTTGGCCAGAAACAGGCACTGCACTAATTTACCAAAACACATTCCTTACTTAAGAGATGCTGAAACAGCATGATCTGCCAACCAGGCAGCTAGCAGGTCGGGGGAGGGGGGAGGGGGGTCTTTTCACTGGAGCCCCAAAAATAAGCCTGCCCTTTGCGAAGGTGGGGTCTGCTGATATGTTTGTGTAATTTCACGTATCTTATATTAGCAAAATAGAAATAATCATCCATCTCAGACAATAATCCATGTGGAAATGACCGGTAATAGGATTTGTTCAGTCTGTTGGAGCTCTGGTATAACAAGGTCACTGCCTATTTCCTGTTTTCCTCCCATGGTTATATACATTTTTAACACGGCATCATGCCCCCATCTCGACCCCCTCCCAATCTGGTTAAGGGCACATTACGTCACTTCCTGCTTTTTTGACCTCCATTCACTTCTCCCTGTACAAGACAAAACATTCCTCACAGCTGTCTCCCGCATACTTAAAATAACTGCATTATTATGCGTTTTTACATTAATTATATTCATTTGCTCATTGTTAGTGTTTATTTGTTCATTATTCGAGGCCTGTGCAGAGGGTCGGAATATATTCCTGAATCTCACATGTTGAATGACCAGCAATAACGTTTATCAACCCCGGGGGGGGATTTATCCCGACCCCTCTGCCTCGCTGTCACTCTGCGCAGGTCTATCTGCCCCTCGCAGGACCCCAGGCGACGCTGCCCCAGTTAATCCCACATGACAGCAGACCGAGATGGTCAAACAGTGATGCTCTGGTCTCCGCCCTGCAGGGCGTCCCAGCAGGCCGGCCTTTCTGAACTGGAGGTCATCTCCCAGCCTGTGGAGGAGGAGAACCAGTGCATGGCCCCACTGCAGCTGGTCAGCTTCGCCTACCGGGACCTGCCGCTGGCCGCTCTGGACCTCTCCCTAGCAGGATCCCAGCTGCTATCCAACGTCGATGAGGAGGACGCCAGAGAAGGGTAGGGCCCTGACCTGCTGCACATCTGGTGCGGGGTCCACAGCCAGCAGGGGCTCCATAGAAACACCACTGTCATTTAGAGGCGTCATTTAGAGGCGTCATTTAGAGGCTTGTGCCTAAAATCTCAGGATTATACAGCTCAGGAAAAAATTAAGAGACCACAGCAAAATTTTCAGTTCCACTCATTTCTCAATTTATGGGTGTGAATCTGTGAATAATATATATATTTTTGTAAACCCCAGCCTAGCTCTCCTCAGCTTCTCACTGATAAAGGGCTTCTTCCTTGCTTTATAGATGTTCAGTCCTGTTTCTTGCAGCCTGTTATAAACCATCCTAGCAGTGCACTTCACAACACTTAATGTTTCCCATTCTTTTTGAAGGTCACTTGAGGTCATTCTCCAGTTAATGAGGCCCTGCCGGATAAGCTGACAGTCGTCTCTGGCATTAGAAAGTCACTTCTGCCCTCTACCTGACTCGTTCTTGGTCTCTCCCAGTGTCTCCTGCTTCACCTTGTTCTTATGTACTGCTATCTTAGGAACTTTGAGCTTGGAAGCAGTCTGCCTCGCAGTGTAGCTTTCAACCAGCAGAACCACGTTTAAACCAAGATTTAAAAATGCAGATTTTTTAAAAATATAATGGTGTGTCATTTTTTTCCATAGCTGTATATATTAATTGTTCTGTAATAACTCACCTTAGTACCTTATCCAGGGTACTTTATCTGGAAGATTATGTTAGATATTTTTACAGCTGTGCAGTTAGAAATTATCTGCCGAATGAAATGTGACGTAGCTCTTAATGTCAGTGAGTGTTTCCCATGTGTCTCTGCCTCTTTGTGCGCCGAGGGTTTTGTCCTGGGACATTTTGTCATTATTCAGTCTCCGATGCTGCTGTCACTTGGGTAATTCGATAAATGTATTTTTCTCCTTGTTGAAACATCCCCCCCCCATTCTACCGTATCTGTTTTGGCATTGGCTGCTTTTACCACCTTATTAGTATTGGGCTGTCATGGTTCTAGTCCGCGAGACTCTCAGCCTACACACAGCAGGGGGCGCTCTTCCTGGCCTGGAAGTGTGACTCACCTCCCCGCCCCCCCTTCGCGGATAAACACTATAAGCCTTATCACACGGCCCAGTGCACCGTCCAGGTGCTCCGTTTGTCACCAAATCACTCCCCGCTCCGCTGATCTCTCTTACTCCCCCGCCATCCCCACTGTGGACGGCGGTCAGCATGCACGGTGTCCCGATTCCCGCTGGCTCACGCACAGAACCCGGCGCAGTCTTGCAGCAGACACTACAGCGGCTTGGAAACACTCATAATGTTCTGTGGCGGGCTAATTTGTGACACGGTGAAGGCAGAGAGAGCACGCGGTGTGTGTGTATGTTTCTGTGTGTGTGTGTGCGTTTGTTATATCAGTGACAGACCAGTATCCCCTCCCATGCCTCCCAGTCCGCTGCCCTGTTCTGCCCCCTTTTGTCCTTCCTCACAAATGAATTATGGATAAAAGTTATGAGACCCGCCCCATATTGTCGACAGACTGTAAAAGGGAAAGATGCAGTGCCCCGAACCTGCGCCCCTGCGGCGATCTGCCTCGTAAATAAAAGCACGAGCTTCGCGGTGTTTTTACGGGAAGGGCAGGAGACGCCTGGGGCAGCTCCGCCTGCCCAGTGGAGCCTGTCGACGTGCGCGGCAGCTGGTTTTCCGGAAGCCGCGCATCCTCGCGGACTGCGCCACGACTCGCTGCGTCGGCACTTAGGGTGCGGCACTAAGCAGAGGGCGGTTATTAATAGGCGTCCGCCAATCTATCTTCCAGTCAGAGGGGGCACGGCCCACACTCGCTTTTCTCACCGCCGTCTTGTGGGACTGTATTTCTGTGCATTTTGCTTCTTCTTCTTATTATTATTATTTTTTCTTTTTTACTTCTTTTGAATTTTTTTTCAAAATAACTTAAGATAGAATTCCCCAAATTCTGGCCTGGAGGGCCAGTTTGCAACACACATTTCTCTTCTCAAACATACCTACCAAACCTGAAAATGGTGAGCTGAATAAGGTGTCTTTAATGTTAAACTGTGTGGCAAAGTGGCCCTTCAGAAAAGGATCTAAGGGGCCCTCCAGGGGCCTCTGATACCAGGATGAGGAGTGGAACTCCAAAGAAAGAGCCTCTTATGGACCCTAAGTAAGTTTGCTTAAGCTGTGATCATCTCTGCCGAGCTTCTGTTCTGGGTTATTAACCGCACTGTACACACACTGTATGCACCCTAATCCCCAGCGAGGATGGGGTTTGTGATACGCTTGTTGGTTCTTCGCAGTGATTAGCTGGATCTCTGGCTCGTAAACGATGTGATTAATGACTGTGTCAGGCAGATAGTGTTTACTGCCACCTAGCAGGGCTCAGTGGATGGCCGCTGTCTGAGGGGGGGGTGGATGCTAATAGCAGTGTACCCCCCCCCCATCCCCAGGTTGCCCTCTTCCAGGATTGCCCCAGCATTGCTGCACCAGTGAAATTTGATCATTTGATTAAACACAGTTCCATGGCTGTGGGGGGTATGTTGTTTTGTCATGCAGGGGTAGAAGGACCCATAGTGTTTGTAGAACAACTACAGTTTATCTCTCTGTGTTGCTTGAAAGGGATTTATAAGGGGGGATTAAAGAGGCCATAGTTCATACAGAAGAGCTGGCCTCATCTTTAGCCAATTATATGTTTTAATCGGTATGGGACAGGGGAGGGGCACTCAGCTAGCCAATCAGCTTTCTTCTGGGGCCACTGCACATTAAAATACGTAATAATGTATGGATTTGTGACTTCAGTGACTCGTATAGTGGGATGTCATGGCGATATCAAATAAAGGTGTAACCGTGAGCATGGCGACAGAAGGCAGCCATCGCTGTGGCGCCTCGTAATGAGATGCAGATCCTCCCCAGCCCCGAACCCTCTGGTAAAACGAGCAGTAATGAGTCCCACAAGTGCAGCCTGCACAGCCGCGGCGAGATGATGTCATGGCTGCCAGGAGCTGAAGATGCAGCATATGCCGGCGATTTCGGTGCAGCTCATGCACACGGGCAGGCAGGCTGCTGGAGCGGACCGCGGACAGATGGCCCATCTGGGTCAGCCTCCTGGGGGGCGGAGGAAGGTGTGCAGAGCAGCCCCTCCCCACCTCACTCCCTTCAAGTAACCTTGAAGGCATCTAGGGCTACATATTTCTGTAGATCCATCCATCCATCTGTCTTCATGAAATGCTATATTTAAGGACACATTTCTTGGTTGGGTTTGGGGTGGGATTTGGATAAATCACCAAATAGCATTTAATAACTGCACAGTAATAGGGAAATACGATTCATGTCATTTTAATTAGCATACCTTTTTTTTTTATATAAATTTCAGATATTCTCAGTTAATATAACCATTGCCTCAGGGGTTTGAATCCCACCATCGCTTACTATGTGTGGAGTGTGTGTGTGTGTGTGTGTGTGTGTGTGTTTGTGTGTGTGCGTGTGTGTGTGTGTAGAGTTGCTGTGTCCGGTGTGTGTGTGGATGACGATGGACGGCATGATCTCTGGGACGTCGTCCGGCCTTCTGACCTGCTCCCCGTGACCCTGTTTTGATAATGGTGGCCGGTCCAGATCTGCCGACATGCCTAAAGACGTGAGCTCCAAGCTCCCAGGTAACAAATCTATCACTGTGTGTGGAACAAGCAGGACGTGATCTGACCCCTTTAGTGTTAAACAACCAAAAAAACTAATCAGTTACCATCTGCAGCACTGGGGACAGCACATCTCCCAGCAATGGCTCATCACCACCATGTGCTCCCCACTTCCCTCCCTTCAATCTCACATCAAGCAAGTTTTTTAAAACTAGATTCCTACTGTTATCTACTAATTGCATTCATAGTCATAATGAAAAGATGCCAAATATCCTCACACTTTTTGAGCTGGTTCTGTCGATATTTAGGGTCCACAAATCATTCATGGTCTTTTATTACACTGTGGAAAAATGTCTGGGAGAAGCTTCAGAACGTCCAGTTACAATTGCAGCTACTGTGTCATTGTTGCTTGTATGCAGTGGGACAGAGGAACTGCTTCCCACCTACTCTCAGTTTATGTTGTGCCCTCTAGAAAACAACGGCTGGATCTATGAGTAGGGACCCTCCTGTCAGCTTTGCATCTCCACTTATCTCGCATTAAAAACAAAATTTAACGTTAATATATGCTTGTCAGTGTACGACTCTGTAAGGCCAGGAGTGCTGACAGCAACTGGGAAAGACCTTGTTAATTATGTTGAAAAATTGTCAACTCAATGACCCGTCAGTTTTCAGCTCTCGCTTATGTAATTAGGGTGGCACTGATCATTAGGCAATGTCATACAAACCATTCAATGGAAACCAACTGCTGGTCTAAGTATTATGCTAAATTAGTGGATGTTTATACGATATGTGGAGTCAGTCGCTGTCCATGGTGCTGAAATGATCACAGACTGAGGCCAATATCAATCACTTGCCTGTTTCTGGTTTTTAAAATGCCAGGAGTGACTGATCATGAAGTTCCTTTCCTAATTCATCTGCTCAATTCTACAAGCAGTAACAGTTCTGCATTCTATTCATTATTCCCGTGATCATCATTTTGATTTGCTTCTTTCATGTAAAATTACAAACAAAAATACATATTTGCTAAAATGTTTTAAAGCCATTTAAAGCATTTGCCCCCTTCTGCTTCAGAAAGGTCGGCTGCATTTACACTCTGCCAGGCCGGGCGCTCGTGCTGAGGTCGGACTCGCTCCACTCATACCGGCCGTCCAGCTGTTGTGGTTTCCAAGCCCGGTTCTGAGTGGGAGGGTCCGATTCCGGTCTGCCCCTCTCATTCCCAGGGCACCTCGCAGCCTTAACCCCGCCCACTGACACCCAGAGCGTCGTGCCTGAACCGGGCCAGCGCCATCTGGAGAGTATGGCTCCCTCCGCAGCCTCAGCCAGGAAAATGATTGCTAACAGCATGATTATGCTTTTATTTGATTACTCTGACATCGTTCACAGGCCACTGGCTTTGTCCTTGCCTAGTGAATGTGCAGCTCCCTGAAAAAGGGTAAAACAGCAATTTTAAAAAGTGTGTGCATATGTGAGAAAGAAAGAGAGAGATTATATCAGTATCTATACATGTGAATGAGTGTGAGGTCACATCTGGTCCCCTGTCTTACATCACTTACATCTTACATGCATAAACTCTTACTATGGGAATCGAGCCCCAGTCTGGCTGTCATGTAGACCTGAAAGTGTCCTGACAGATACAACTGGGCACATTCATTGCAGTTTGTGCCTTTCTTGCAGTGTGCGGGGCCCCCCGCCCCCGGGGGGGGGGGGAGGGCGGGAAGGCCAGCGCGCCGGGGCG
>JABFEA020000010.1:20887602-20899572 GCA_019775915.2 Cyphomyrus plagiostoma | reverse complement strand
TATCGGCGATACTGGCCCTGTATTTACTTGGTATCGGATCGATACCAAATTTTGCAGTATCGCCCAGCCCTAACAAATGCACGATATATCCGTTAACATCCGAATCGGCTGATATTTGCGTGAACCCAGTGTATCAGTTTTGGCCAATATTGACAGTGAATATTTAAACTTTGGCAATAGTCAAAGTAAGAAGAACCAGAGATAAAGATACAACTACTGAAATAATGGAGATGATTGCATTGGATGATCAGTCATTTCCCATAGTGGAGGAGGAGAGATTTCATCAGCTCACTCACCACTTACAAAGTACCGGACCACAACATGTAAATTTGGGCCTTAGATCAGTCTTTCATTTTATACAGAAAAAAGACAATGTAACATCATTCCGCTAATCTGCGGCAGCAAGCTTGCTGAGTTTCCCTGCCAACAACCCCTCCCCAGTAAGGTTAGCCAGTCAGCAATATAAGACAAATATATACCAGTTAGCAGTATCAGTCGGAATTTCCGCATTGGTCCATTATTAGACTCAGTGCCTTTTGGCTCATAAATGGCAAACTCTTTCGGTGTCAGTACATACAGACTTGTAGGCATCAGTCTTGTATGTATGTTACCCAGACATGGAAAGTTCAGGGACCGAAAGTGCAAATCCAGACTGAGATTTTCTTTCAAGCAACAAGCGGTTTCAAGCAGTTAAGCATAAAGTACTCAATTGGTTGGTTGAAATGAAAATTTTGTTCAGACTTGTACTTTCTGAACCTAAATTTCCCCCTCTGATGTTACCTAAGAAAAATGTCTCTTTGTGGCCTTGAATTATATTTGTTAGCATCCTGTAATGTTTTATCATTGTTCCATGAAGCGTGAATGGACTGTAAGCCACTGAGCATAGCGGTTGATTGCTGGTTACCATTGGTGCTTGTTAATAGCACGCTCCCTGTTTTCCAGTTGCCAACGCCTCCCAGTTTGCCAGCATCATCCACTGGATCAGCCTTGGTATCCTCTCTGTCTTCTTCACCGAGGTATGGATCACCTGGGTTAGACGGATATCTTCAGTGGGGTGTGTCACTTCTGGCGAATATGACGTGATTGTTGCACAGATTTCTTTGCTGATGAATTGTGCAGATGGGACGTCAAGCGCGTCAAAGTGTTTCCTGTGTCTGTGTGTATCTCTCGCTTGCAGACTGTGTTCCGCATCGTGGTCTTGGGCATCTGGGATTACATCGAGAACAAAGTTGAGGTGAGAACCTCGGGATCCCCTGGGACTGATGCTGCCAGGGGTCCTGGGGGGACTGGGAGCTCACACACCCCAGAGGGCCTGCAGCACTGGGGAGTAGCACAGCCTTTACTGGGGAGGAACCGCAGTATTGAATGAAATCTGCGTCTTGGGAATGCTGAGTCACTTTTTAAGCGTTTAACATGATGCAGTAATGGACAGCCACATACTCTTGTCAAGTTACTTAGAGCGACAGTACTCTGAAGGGCGCTGTATAAAAATAAACTGAATAAAATAATGTTAGAGCAAATCTTGTGTTTAGTGTTCATAATATACGAGATGAGTTCCAGATAAATTGCCAGGAGCCAGTGGTAGTTATAACGCATGAGGAACTCTGTCCCCATGAAGGCAGGGAGGCCCATTTAGAGTGACGCTGGCCGTACGTTTAAGATGCTGTCTTACGGGCTGTCCGCCGTCAGGACGCGTCACGGATGCGTTTGTCTCGCACGCAGGTGTTCGATGGCGCCGTCATCGTCCTCTCCTTGGCCCCAATGGTGGCCTCCACTGTCGCTAACGGACCCAGCAGCCCATGGGACGCCATCAGCCTCATCATCACGCTGCGCATCTGGAGGGTGAAGCGCATTATCGACGGTGAGAGCCAGGGGGCGCCATGGGGACAAACCTCCGCCAGTCAACTGGTGCTGTGCTTTATGTTGCTAAACCAGATTAATATCCCAGGATTTTACTGCTGGGCTGCAGCTGAATACCAAAGTGCCAGCTGTCTATACAAAGCTGTATCAGTATCATAGTAATAAGCTAACCACAGCAATAGGAGCTGTCACACCTGATAAGATTAATAGAGCACCTGGGATGTGGGAATTTATTAGTCATTTCCTGTGATGTGAAGCATCCTGTTATTAGCTGTTTCTCCCCAGTATCTTTGTCACTCGCAATGTAATGTGCTGGGCATGCATTTTATGTCAGTGTGAATCAAATTTTTCAGAGAAAGTCGGAAACTTAATCCAGATGTCGGTCCTGCATTACTATGGTCAGAAACATAATAAACGCATCAGCGTTCGGAAAACTTCACTCGCATGGGACTGATATGTTATGCAGATGTGAATGAAGCAAAGTGCCCAGTGTGCCTCTCTTCCAATAGATGCAGGCAGCTTTTCTGCACAGAGTTTTATATCAGGAGCAAACCTGTAACTCTAACTCAGCCCTGTGGGATCAGTCCAGCCATATATCTGCACCCATATATCTACAGCTCTGGGAAATTTAAGAGACCACTTCATATAGTTTTTATTTTTTTTAATCTGCATTTTTAATCTGGTTTAATCCTGGTTCTGCTGGCAGAAGTATTCTGGTTTAATCCCGGCTCTGCTGGCAGAAGGCTACACTGCGAGGCAGACCGCTTCCAGACTCATTAACGTCAGAGACGACCATCAACTTATCTGACAGTTTTTCATGAATCGGCGAATGACATCTGTGTCATTCTTTTTGAAGTGACCTTCAAAAGGAATGGGAAACATTAAGTTGTGTGAAGTGCACTGATAGAATGATTTATAACAGGCTCCTAGAAGCAGCACTGAAAACCCATAAAACAAGGAAGAAGCCCTTCATCAGTGAGAGGCAGGGAAGGTTTTTAAAAAATGTGTTTTTAAAAAATGTATATCACACAGGCTCATAACCATAAATTGAGAAATAGAAAATTTTGCTGTGGTCTCCAAATTTTTTCCCAAGCTGTAAATTAGCAAGAACCACTCCGCTGTAATGAGCTTGAAGAGTTTTTCTCTGGACCAGCTCAAGAAGTAACAACTTTAAATGAATTTCTGTGCTTTACTTTTCAGGCAAGCTCTGTGTGACCCTCAAACACTACATGCCTGGTGTGAAGGTCGCACACAAGATAACAAATACAGTGCGGATATTTTATCGTTGGAATGTAGCTTTGGGACATTCGCGACTGGACGCGTCATTTGTCCTGTTCATGGCACATCCTGGCTGTCAGCGCTCCTAGTGGAGAAATATGTCACTGGCACTGGACGGTGACCCTGTGCCACTCTACTCTGCCGCAGCCTATGTCCTCCAGGTGAAGGTGGAGATGGAGCTGGAGATCCAGCAGTATGAGAAGGCCAAGGCAGTTCGGGAGGATCACCTGGAGAGGCTGACGCAGATCTGTCAGGAGCAGGCAGTGAGTGAGGCACCTTTCACACCTGCGGGCAGTTTGGGAGTCCAGTTCACTTCAGGGTGTTTTCGGGCTATGGGGGAAAACCAGGGTGCCTGGAGGAAACCCCACAATGACACAGGGAAAACATGCAAATTCCACACACAGAGACCAGGTGGAGGCTTGATCCCTGGTCCCAAAGGGGGAGGCGACGGGACTAATCACCGTGCCACCCCTAGTAAGATGTCTAATAATTATATAGCCTATATTATATATATTTATTAGATATAGACTTTATACTTTATCACTCATTTACCTAACTATTATATTCACTAAAACAGAACGACAACTTAGCATTCGCAGGTTGTAATTCTATGTTCTGACAGCAGAGGCCAGTAAGACATCATTTAAGTCTCCCCATGCGCCATTTGGCCGATTTTGTAGCACTCCGAAATTTGCATTATAGGTGCTCCTGGACAAAATTATAGGTCAACTTGGAAGTGCAGTTAGATAACACACTCGAGGGTGTTTAATCGGAGAGACACCAATATTTTGCATGTGAGGTACGTGGTGTGCAATATGCAAAAGTACAAGCCGTAAAACATTAAATGGAGTTGAGCTCTGCCGAGTTCTGATGAGTATTATATGAGGATTAATACTGTTTATGTGCAATTTTGATAACAAAGGTGTAGAATATGATAGAAACAAAGCTTAATAATAACTTTCAAGGGCACAGTCGCATTACATACGAGGCAGGATCCCACAGCGCAGAGGTACACGTGTAAACATGGCTGACCCCCCCCCATGAGGCAGTACCAGTACCACCGCCACACATAGCCTCCGCCTTCCACGCCGCTGAACACCGCTGCTGCCTTTGCTCCAGGGCTCAACACCCCAAAAATCAATGTTAAGACACAGTACACGCCAAAGGCGGCGCCCAGCTGGGCTCCGTGGGCCTGTATGCTTGTCGATGTCGGAGGGCGAATGCCGCCACCCCCCTACAGGACGGATCAGACGTGTTGTTCAGCGCCACGCTGACTGTGTACCATCTTCTATTGTCCAGTTAACATTACTGTAAATGATTGTTGTTTTTGCCCTCATCCCAGATGTCTCAAAAGCTAAATAAATAGCTAGTGAGTAGCGTGAGAAGATCATAGGTCAGCCAGTTAGCAGAACACGCTGCTTCAGCACCTCCCAAATAAGGAAAGGATTTATTTAATATTTAGTGTAGTGACTGTTTGTGTCCAACAGGGGGCCCCGTGCAGATGTATTGTTTATGTGGCGGTAAAATATATAGTTTATATAGAGTCTCTGACACGTTGTAAGTCACGCCTGAGTAAATGGAATGGCCCTTTGGATGCTGATGTCAGGGCTGGGGGGTGGGAGGCTCTGACCGTGTCCTCTCCACTCGCACCCCGACCAGTTCGAGATCCGCCAGCTGCGGGCCCACCTGGCACAGCAGGACCTGGACCTGGCGGCCGAGCGGGAGGCGGCCATGCAGATCCGCCACGTCTGGCACAAACACAGCAGCAGCTTCCAGGTGGTGGAGGGGCTGACCCCCGGGGAGTCTGACGACGAGGGTCACGGCAACATCCGGGAGGCCCGGCCCCCCACAGGTAGCACTGCTGCCTGCCCCCCCCCCCACCTGGGTGTCCCCAGGCAAAATCACAGCAGGATTAATCAACCTTCACATCAGCAAACAGCCAGTTGAGGGTTTTTTGGACCAAGAATTTTACCTCATAATAAATACTTTAGAATTATTATATGTGACATGAGACTAAGAGCTAGTCACCATTTATTTATAATTTATTATATTTTTCTTAATATATCATGAAGTAAATGGTAATTCCAGGCAGTTGATCACATTCAAGGTTTAACAGGAACTGCCTGAAATCTCTGGACAGGGCTAAGCTGGCACGTGTGGTCTGTAAACTGGGACATGTGGTCACAGAAGACAAAAAGTTACAAATGGTGTGACATCAGATCAGTGTGGGGCGGAAGCCCTGTTTAGCCGCCAGATTTGCCCCAGGGCATGCCCCCCCCCCATGGCAACATTAGCACACGGTGGCTCCAGGCTGCAGCCGTCAGGATCAATAGAAGCTAAAAAGCTTTTAGGTTCTCAAGGAGACAGAAGCCCATGCCCCCCCCCCCACGCCTCGGTGGGTAGGGCTATTTCAGGTACAGAGTGCTCTGTGCTTTGGGTCGTGTTCGGCGGGGAGGGCACTCGCCAGCCAACATCTGTTCCTTTCACCTGGAAACCACAGCAGGCCATGCAGAGCAGTCACACGACCGCCCCCAGGGGATTGTGGGAAATCTGGCTTGCAGAAACAAGTGCGGTGTTTTCCAAAACACTGCGCTGAAAAAGGGCACTTAGGATGGGGTAAGCCGCTGGTCAGGCGGAGCTGGGGGGTTTGGGTGGTTCTTTCCTGTCTCAGAGACCCACACACGACCCCTCCTCTTACTGAAGATGATGGAAAAATCCCATGACACACCAGTGTGAAATAACAGGTCTCTCAAAATGTATATCTGCGTGTATCTAGGGGATACAATCCCTTCACATTGTAGATCTCTGCAGACCTGTTAGCCATGGGTTAAAACATTCATCAGGTCATACAGCTCTGAGACCCTAAACTGATCCATCCATAGGTGGTGTGTGCGTGACCCCCATTTCTGAAATTGCCGATACTTCTTGGGGTGTTTTGGAGGGACACACTCCCAGCGTACAAAGTTTATAAGGATCAAAGATAATCCTATATATATAGGAAACAGAGATTCATTTACGTATTTTTAATCACTCCAGTGATATTTAAAAAACAATACTATGTCGAATACTGTAAAATGTTTTGATTTGAACTCAGTGTTTACAAATTTGACTACGTCTCCAAGTGCTCCACTGCTCGCACGAGCATGTTGGGGGGGGTTATTTTGTGAAGCAGCACCAGCGATATGCAAACGACTGCGCTGGAGAGAGCCGCCATATCCGGAACCTTTCAAAAGGCTTTCTTTTTGGTTCATGCGTTATTAATTACGGGATGATCATCCTGTCTGTGTTTGCGTGTGGGGGGGGGGGGGCGGAGGCTTCTTCCGCAGCACAAGACCCTGATAAAAAATTTAAAGCAGGAAAAATAAATGAGATTACACTAAATGGATGGATGGATGGCTAAAACGACATACTCGCAAACACGCAAAATAAGACTAAAAATAAAGAGCAAAGGTATACATCCACCTTCTGTACCCACTTGTCCCATTCGGAGTTGCAAGGGTGCAGGGCAGGGAATAATCCAGGATGGGACACTGAGTCATTGCAGTGCACACACACACAGTTCACAATTCCAGTTCACCTTACTATGTTTTTGGAGTAGGGGGGGAACCAGAGAAGCCAGAGTAGAGGGCTGTGCCACCACAGACTGGATATTGCTAGCTGTAAAATAAAGATATGCAATGAGACTGTGGGTCGTTTTAAACCCCTTAGAGTTAAGTGACCTGCGGTCTTTAGGCTTCCCCATCCAGCATGCAGACACAGATTGTGAGCATAAAATGATGTATTTCTGTTATCCAGAAGCTAGTAGGACAGTGAGCCTGAAAGTTAAACACTCATTCTGCGTCGGCCTGCATGGGTATGACCAGGAAAGCGGTTTGTTTGTACACGATGCCTGTTCAGGCGTCACAAATTAAATCTGCCTCTTTTCTCAGAAGCTGTGAGTCGGGATGATATGAACAACTACATCCGGCAGTACTACAGTGAGCCCAGCACCGGTGAGTGCACAGTAACGCCCCCTGTCTGTCAGTGATGACTGGCAGCTTACCTTATTCTGCCTGTACTGTTTCTTGCTCTTGATCAGAGAGTATTTTTTTTCTGCAAGCACGTTCCCAAGATGCGCGTAATGTTGAACTTTTCTGCTGATTTGAATTGTAGTTTTTTTTTTGGTTCTTGCTCTGTGTGGTAGATGTTGTGTAGCTCTTACTCTAACACTGCTCAGCACTTATGCCAAGTGGACTCCTCCATAGCCGTATGCTATTTGTCTCATTTTATTCCCCCCCCCCCCCGTGCAGATGTGGACGTCCCTGAGGCTGGGGCCCACATCATCACCACCACAGCCATCGACGTCCACCTCCCAAATAACCCGCGCCATCTGTCGTCGGGGCTGCTCAGTGTGGACCCGGAGCACACGGGCGCCTCCTCCACTGTGTGCCGCTCCTCCTGCAGCGTCTCCACGGCGAACCCCTGCTCCAGCAGCCAGACGCTGGCCTCCTCCACCGACTGCACCACCCAGGAGGCCTCGGTGGACGGCGGCCCGCCGGAGAGGACAGCTCCCTCCCCGTTCTCCAGCCCCTTCCCCCCGGGGCGCCAACGCTGCGATCCCAGTGCCGTGGTCCAGGAGTTACTCTCCTCGCTCTCCGAGGACTCCTGCCTGGCCCAGAAGGGCCTGGACCCAGTGAACCTCAAACTGCCGAGTCCCGCCGGCTCGGCCGAAACCAGCCCAGAACTGGAGCACCGGGTCAACATCTACAACAAGAGGAACCAGGAGGGCCTCCGTACCTTCCAGACCAAGCCCGTCATCCACCTGCAGGCCAGGAAGGCCTCGCTGGAGGAGAAGTACAGGTTCCTGGGGCCCGTCAATACCCCGCTCAGCCAGCTGCCCGATGCCTAAGGTTGGTGGGTGGGTAGGAGCGGGGCACCGGCGCCATCTCCTGGCGAGAAGCCGCAGACATTTCAGGCCAAATCGCACAACTGTCTGAGGAGATGATGACAGGATGGGGCATTTTAGGAACCAGCACTGAGCAATCATCAGGAATTTCCAATGTGAACCAGTTCCAACACTGAAGCTAATATATATAGGAAATATATGTATTAGCATTAAGTATGTAATACCAGCAGGGGGCGATGCTGAGGCTTTGAAATAAGCGTAATTGGCAGTGTTAATGATGACTGCACTTTCACGTGGGATAGTGGGGCAGGTCTGATGATGGGTGGGGGGGGACTGGCTTTTATCTTTGTATGAACTATAATAAAATGTATAGTCCTCTCTGATCTGGCTACTTCAGGGTATATTTGATTGGATGAGTTGTATTCACTGTAAATTTCTTACCTTGGTCTTTCTACGTTACAAATATTGACATTTGTATTCACAGAGAGGGTAACTGCATTCAGGTCCAAACCTTAAACCCGACAGGCAGGCGGTTGAGGTTAAAAAAGAAAAAGCTAAACATTTCTCAAATTTTATAGGACAAGTACTGTAAAGGGAATGATGCAGTGGAATGGATGCTCATAGCATGAAACTTTAAGACGACTTGCTTTTACGTCCGGCAAACGAACCCTGTGCACTTTCATGTTTACAGACCTTTTATATTCCCAATATGGGGGGAGCAAGTGCAAGACTGCAGTTGTTGTCAATTGATAAAAATAAAAGTTTGTTAAATAAAGGGAAATTGTAATTGTGTGCTAAATCCTTTACAGACTGCTTGTAGTCCTCACGCTGACACTGGTAAGAGTAATTGTTGACGATGAAAGGCTGATCGCCATGGTTATGTTCTCAGATGAGTCTGTTTGATCTGTTTTATAATCTATGTAACAAACTTAGGAAACCACACTTTGATTTCACGGCTCAGTGGTAGCCTGAACCAGTAGCCTGCTTATTCCAGGATGGGAGTTTTCTTTCCCTCATTGCATATCGTTATTTTAAGGTCAGCAGTGAGGCTCTGTATGGCTCACAGTGTGTGATTTTTTGTTTGTTTATGTGGGTGCCGTGATGCTTCCAGCTTTTACGGCACCCAAATCGAAGCCCCCCTTCAGCTGCCCCCCCCCCCCCCGCCAACAATAAAAAGGACCATTCAGCACTAACTGTCATTTTTATTAAGACATTTGCAACAATACAATTGAATTATGATCAAATTTAAAGCTATATAAATATAACAAAAATGTATATTCATGAATCTTATTTTGTATTAATGCAAAATAAGATTCATGAATATAAAATTTAAGTGACAAAGACAAATAGAAACAAACTGCAGTATATAATAAAAAAATTAAAAAGAGAATCGGATTATCACACTGTTACTGGCTAACAATCACACTAGTGTTATACTGCCCTGTTTCATTACATGCGTAATATTATACTCATAAAGAGATCAAATATCTGCATTCCTTTATCTGTTCCATGTTTCCCTTCTTCTTGCTTCCCCTCTTTTCTAAAACGGGCACCCGGGCGTAGACCTTTTTGCTTTCATTTGTGATAAATTGGCACTCGGGTATGAATACATCCCCCATCGCCGTCAACCAAAAGTCAACACTAAACAAAGTCAGCTTGGTGGTATGCAGACTGGCTCAATATCATTCTTAACAACTTCACATAGGCCAGAAAAAAATGCAATGATATAGTATGTCTGTGAAACTATCTATTCATAGTATTATGAGGAATTGTGTTTTATTTGATAGCATTTTGTATGTGACTGATTTTACTAATTGCAGAGGTGTGCTGTTAGACCTGCTGCCCCTACCTAGGGCTTCCAGTGGGGGTGCCCTGAGGTTAATAAATCCCTGCCCCCCTCCCCATCTCATGCTTCTCATTGGCAGAGCCTGCCTAAGCTGACAAACATAATCAGGGTATCCATTCCGACAAGGTTAAATGTCAGCATTCCCATTTTTTTTTATGAAGGTGCCCCATGTCATGTGGGTCCTGTGATGGACTGGCATCCTGTCCAGGATGAAGCCACCTCCGGCCCTCTGCCTCATGGGCCAGGTTGCAGGCTCACTCTGATCCTGAACAGCAGTTATAAGTAGGTCCATGTTTTTATTCCCTCCAAGTCACTGAGGATTGATTGGGAAACACTGCTGTAGAGGATAAAAGGGTCACATAATCTTCATGCATCTTAAAGTAAAAGTGATATGTCTACAGTCGGGATGTTTGCATTCATGAATTTACATGATATTCATCAAAGGAAATCTGTTTATCCAACTCACAACAAATAACATGTATAAGAAGTGAGCATTATTTTACAAATAAACTACGCGGTAATCACATTTACATGCCACAATCTAATAGTCGGTGAAAATGTGACTAAAAAGCCATCAAAAATCTGCAACCATGACCACCTGAAAAGATCAGAAACTACCTCACAAAACAGAACATGACCTGAATTTAATATGAATTAGTTTATGTATCGCTGCACATTTTTCATGTTTAAGATGTGTGAGCTGTGAGCGCACATCAAAACAATTAAGATGTTACCAAAATCAGAAGTCCAGTATTAAAGCTAGAATTTGTTGTTTGTTAAATTACTCGTATGAACTTCACTGTTTTTCAGTCTAATCGGTAGAGTACAAAACACAAAGCACTGATTTGACTCCTGTCTTCACGGATGAATTAGACCTGTGAGCTGGTTTTAGGGTTAAAGGCTTCATGAGAGAATGCCCACTGGATGGCTGCATAACCAAACCTTCTTCCTGATGTATCCCACCTGATATCCTAATTGCGTACTTTCACCTTCGAATCAAGTACTGTCACTCATGCGGCTCACACATAAAACAAGTGCAAAGGCAGCGTTATTTGCTGCAACATAATTACTACGTTTTTGAAAGTGTCACCTGCAAGCCAACCGCATGTAATCTGATGACTTGCAGGTGACCGTTCTACAGCTGCTGCTGGTTAATGCCAGTCATGCTTAGAGTTTACTGAAGCAATGGGATTATCTCACTCATCGCAGCGCAATGTGGACACTGCCTACCCGCTACAGCGGTGTTTCCCAATGCGTTCCTCAGTCCATGTTTTTGTTCCCTCCGAGCTCCCCGCCAGACAGTCCATGTTTTTGCTTACCAAGAGCGGAGAGGAAGCAAAAACGTGGACTGTCTGCGGGTCCCCGAGGACCAGATTGGGAAAAATAATTGAGGGCCTCAATTATTAAACAGATCTGCATATTCATTATGTGGAACAAAACTTCATACACAATTGACTGGGCACTGTAATTGTTTTGTCTATTGGTTATTGAAATGCCTGTGTTTTTCGGGTAAAGGTTTATGGCCCATGTGCCCAGCACATTTGGCCCACTGCCCACAGTGGGAAACACATCCAAGGTAAGTGGGCACCAGGGCAACATATCACCCCCCAGTGATGAAAAATCCCAGTAGGCATGTTATAACTGAGATGCCATTAAAAAGCAGTGATAAATCACAAATGTGGACAGGAGACTCTGTCTTTAAAAATTCGATAGAGGAACATTCCTTTAAATCAAAGTCAAATGCAAAAATGTTTTTCTATTTTTAATTGTGCCTTCAGTATATGGGCACAGTGTATGTATAATGTATGGGCACTTCTTTTGGATACTTCATTTCTAAATATAAGTGCAGCGTTACTTATCTCAATTATTCCAGCCGTCTAACGTATGCTGTGGCTTGTGGGATACCGCATTTTAGCTAATGGTATTACAAGAATGCCTTGTTCAACTGACACGCATTTCAATACACCTATTTCAAAGCAAATCACCAAAATTCAAATGCAAATCCGACCGCTTGTAAATCCCAGGTTTTTATCTGGTGGACAATCTCTAAGCAAAACATTTTATTTAATTACTTTAATGTGAACATTTCACACAATATCTA
>JABFEA020000010.1:20869287-20883547 GCA_019775915.2 Cyphomyrus plagiostoma | reverse complement strand
AGGCAGTTCTGAAGGCAAAAGGGGGTCAAACACCGTATTAGTATGGTGTTCCTAATAATCCTTTAGGTGAGTGTATAGGTTTAGGTGACCGAACGCCGTTTTGCAAAACATTAAATAAATGTAGCGGACGGTTAAAGCCACGCACAGTGTAGTCGCCAAATTCCCGTGAAAAACAGACCCGATTTTGGTCATTTTTAGGTATGATACGGGAGCGTCACAATATCTGATGGAAATTGCCCACATTAATTAATTAAACTAATTAATGTACATTTATTTGGGGTGGGGGGGGGGTGAGGCAAACTTAGCACCCCTCGGTGTGATACCACAGATCTTTATGTTGTGAATAAATAACATTCTAAAATGGGAACATAATGTTTGGAAATAAGAACCATTACCTAATCATTTCCAAAGTGCCATTCACAGCAATAACCCAATAACCGTCACGGAACTTAAACCGTGGGATCTCGTTACGACACTGGAACGAGCTGGCGCGTATATGCCGTGGTACACAGATCCAAGAACAGATCCTGAGATCAGTAGGATCTGCTCAGTGCATTCTCAAATCAGCCACACATAGCAAGCATTTTCTATGAAAATACCCTACTGTTCATTAGTTCATTAGAACTCAAATTTCTTAAAAGTCGAACCAACCAGTTAGAAAAAAAATTACCTAGAACTCGATCTGAATCTCAGAAGTCAAACCGTGAACACCGACCTAAGATAATTTGTACACGCGAGGAAATGAATCACATGGCACATCTCTCAGCAGAAACAAAGGGTAATGCTTCAATCTCAGTCTGGCTGTGATAGCATATTGCATGTTTACACTACCTGAATACATATATTTAGACAATAAAAATACATTTAGACAATGATAGACAGTAACAGTAATTATTATTATATAATAAAATGTATTTAAAAATTCTTATTTTAATACAGTGGTACCTCAGAACTCGAACTCTCTACAACTTGAATTGTTGAAGTCGAACAAACCAGTTTGACCTAGAACTCGATCCGAATATCAGAAGTCCAACCGTGAACGCTGACCTAATATAAATTGTACACACCAGGAAATGAGTCATACTACAATGCAATTCTTACTTGAATGTGTTCTTCACAGACTGAACGATTAACCAAATAAAGCAGCGCAACATTACAGTAACTAACAATAAATAAACCCCTAATTTACGTGTAAGAAAATAAATGCATCCAATGTGTAAAGTTAAAAAAAACAATGTGTCCTGCTCCAATCGTCCGCTCCTTCCGTGTGCCACGCCCACTTGTTAATCCTGGAGATAAAGGCGTAGACGTCAGGGTATTGGGGAATACGGGGTTTAATTGCAGGTAAGGCAGGGGACAATACAATGACCTGACTGTGGAAACAAACTGAAACACGGACTAAATACAGAGGGCTAATGAAAACAACCAGAAACAGCTGATCACACGGGGATTTCACACGGGATTAACGAGGGGGTGTGGCACACGAAAGGAACGGACGATTGGGGCAGAAGACATTGTTTGGACATAGCCTATTTATTTTCTTACTTTACAAATTACTGTTTTGATAAATGTGCTTAGATGTGTTTAGTAGAGTGTATGCTCTTCTTATTTTATCCGGTTCATTTTGTGTTTAAATGCTAAAAAAAAAAAAAACATATTTAGGTGTAATTTTTTGGGGTCTGGAACCAATTAATTGGCTTTCCATTAATTCTTATGGGGAAAATTTGATCAGAACTCTAACTTTTTAGGATTCGATCCGGAGTTCTGAACGGATTAAGTTCGAGTTCTGAGGTACCACTGCATTTCCCTGCATAAACCAACACTTTTCTAACTGTAGCTATATGACCGCGGTTTATGAAGGTTGCATGTCCATTGCAGGCGGTCTGACATTGGTCTTAATCTTTACCGCCCTAATCTTTACAGAGCTAATCCAAGCTCTGAGACTGAAGACTAACACAGACCAAATCTTCTCCGTCAGCCCCGCCCCAGTAGCGAGACCCCGCGGACCCTCACCGGGCAGCCCCTGTAATTACTCTTAAGAAGACTGCTTGTGGTGTCTGCTAGACAGACGGCCCGGCAGCATTTCCATTTTGCCTCTTGGGAGAAGCACATCAATGGCTTTCAGCTAAATGCACTCACATATGAATATTTCAGTACGATTTAATGTTTCTGCAGTAACCCCAGAGGAGCAGAGCATCAATTTGTGAACACAGTTCTCCTAGAGTTAAAAGCCCGGCCGGATAATACAGTATGAAAGCCCTGTCAAGTCGGAAAGGAAAAAAAGCCGCATATACCTCGGTCCCTAGTCGCACTTCTCCAAAGTTTTCCATTGCAAACTACTTCTAGGCAGGCAATCTCTTAAAAATGTACATGCCCCAGGAGAAGCGAAGACCACCAGTTCGGCATCCCTGGACCAACCCCCCCTCCGGCAGGACCTCGCAGCTGCGCCCGGAGCACCAGTCCATCTGTCGGCCTGTTAATAAATCACCCCCTTAAGTGACGCTGTTAGCCCCGCACTGACACGCAGCGCCGTCCGTAAGGTGTCACTGTACAGGCCAGCTCCTGAAAAACTGCACATCGTGGCTTAACGTACAGGCATGAGCTAAGCACGTTGCTCGAATTGCTGTCCACTGTACAGTTCTTTACATTTACAAACTATTTATTAGCTGTAGATAAACTGGAATATTTTTACGAGTAGTGGGCTTCACACAAGAGGAGAAGAAAACACATGATAAAGTTTCATGAAGTAGACAGATGAATACCTCATTGCAACAGATACATTGTAACATATTAGCATACAATCTAACAAATACTAATTATTGTGGTTACTTTAAAGTCTCATTTATCCGACTTTGCCCACAGGTGCAAAAAAAAAACCGTAAAAATGGCCAATATACGAAGTAATACATTATATAATCTGCACATGTAGATGCTATGTAAGTCTGTTTTTTCATTGTGTATATAAATATTAATTTTGGAAGTTATATTTCTTTGATTTTTTTAAACTCAAAACTGCTTCCTTTACCCACTATATTGAAAACACTCTGATTCTTATGAAGTAACGAAGCTGTAAAGGTGCGATTAACTGCAGCCCAGAAGCGACACCGAGTCGGTATTTCTGAATGTCGCAAATGTTCATTTACACGGAAACGTTCTTGCATACTTGACTTGTATGGACTGAGAAATTGCTTCGTAGTAGAATAATTAGAAGTTGTTAATTATTAAAACGCAGCAGACAACAGACAGGCACATCGGTTAAGACAATATGTGTCGAGTTCGTCCAGCAACCGCGCAGATGTACCCACAGACAGCAATTATTATGTGAATTCGGTGTGGTATGATCTAATAAAATGAATTATACATCCACAGTATAGTTCTTTTTCATATAATTATAGATAAAGGCTTATTTTCCTCTTCCTATAGTTTTCAAAGTCTTGCACAAAATTAAATATTTCCAAAAACCTTAGATTACGAAGTTTCTAAACTAGAATATGAAGCTAAGCATATTTTTTAAAATCTTAGAAATACAGTGATAGCTGTGAAGGGATGGCATTGCAACACTATAGGAGCATTTAGCCCCCGAATTGTCTGTCAGCTGAAAAGGTTAATGGAAAATAAATCTTTTGAATGTTATTCAATTTCAAAGCCTGTTCGGTTTTGAAGTACAGTATGTATGCGATGAAGTAGGCTAATCTTAATTTTGTTCCCATTGCAGTAGGGATAGGCTTATAGTTTATTACTGAGCGATGTCCTGTTTGTTTACGAAAGTGCATGACTGGAGGTCTCAGGTGTTACGTAGTGGCCGCCAGCAAGAAAATTAAATCAGGACAAGCCAATAAAATCACCACGTTTATGTATCAAAAAACAACGCATGGACCTTTACCAGTTGAAACAGCATCATTAACAAGGTCCATATATGAGCATGTGATCATTGATTAAAATATCACACGACTTATGTTTTATTTTGGGGCAGTGTGTATAAATTTGTACGTATATATAATAAGCATTGTTATTACTATTACAGCCGACGAAGATAAGACGTACAAACTCAAAAGTCACAAGAAAGTTTGCTGCCTTTGACGCGTTCTGTTAAAGTTTGGTACATACAAACTAAAGTAAAACTGCTATGACATGGGAAAGTCCTATCTTATTACCAGAGAGCAGCCCCTTCTACAGTGCGTACTACCTTGAAGGAAATCCAGAGAAACTACGGCATGACTATTCCCGTTACTGGGCACGCACACGCATAAACATCACGCACGTTTTTCTCATTTTTAAGATTGGAATGCGATGAAATCGAACTGACCCGATTAAGGCCGGCAGCACAACGGTGAATAATCCGTCAGCTGGCGAAGTTTCCGTCTACAAATCAGAAAACAAAGCGGTCTTTACAGAAAGTTGGTCTGGTAAGCTTCAATATCACAATATCTGAAAATAAAAACTATCGGAAAGCAATAGTAAGGCTAAAACAATACACGCGGGCGGAATCGCGGTTATGTAGGCCTATATGGATGGTTCAAGAAGAATGACAGTACCGATAATAACATTATGGAGTGTGGAGCATCAGAAAATCCAAATCGCCCAAACAAATGTTCGTGATGCTACATAAACTGAACAATTTGCAGAAATATGCTGCTGAAATACCTGTCAAGAAAGCTGATCCAGAATAAACCTCGAACTCGTAAAAAAGCCTTAGTCTACGTAGAAAGAAAATATTTGCAACAGAGATAAAAGGTCAAATGATATCCAAAGTAAATCGATGGAACAATGAATAATAGCAATGAGGTACAGTGATTTTAAAGATATCTGAAAGAGGATCCACCGGGCGACATTAACGGTGCTTCTATAGTAAAAAAAAAAAAAAAAAAAAAGACTTCCAGCGCATTAAAGTAACTCGTGGATTCTTGTTTTGATGTCATTTTTACGATTATATAAATAAATAAATTTAGTGAGTTTAATCCAAAATAGCCTGCGTATATAGAACAAAGCAGAAATGATAAGTTAACTTTAAAAAACAAATCCAAAAACTTTAAAAAGTGTTGTTCAAAGATGATTACTAATAAAAATAAGACGGCATCTACAATATAAACATAGATCATGCGAAGTGCACTCAGCTATTCGGGAACACCGAGACTAATATCCTGCTTTAGTCAATACCAGTTGGGTTGTAATACACAACATACGTTTAATGTATTGTAATTCAATTTAAATACCATTAGATCACCAAGGTGACAGCTCTATACACATGACAAATTGCAAAACATGCAACAGCGGATAGTAACAATGTCAATTCTTTTTAATATGTTAAAGAAATATATCAAACATGCGGCTAATCATTTTAAACACAGTGAATTAGCTGTATTAATAAAGATATCCATTAGATCAATTTTATGATATTTAAAACTTGCGTCACTGGTTCTGTGTGACTTGGTAACAGACAGGAATTTCATATTCAAACAGACTGATATGAACTTGCCTAAAAGTACTGGAACAGTGCGAGTACAAAATAGATGCCGTATCACATTATTGTCAAATTGTGTTTTTATATGACATTCTATTTTGTTTCTGTAGTGTAATGAGGTAAGCGAAAGTAGTCTTCCAAAAGTTTTTCCTGTAGTGTTTCCAGTCGCCGGCCGTGTGACATCGCGTTCCCACGGAGCCTGAGCCTCCGTGCAGGCCTACTTACAACTGCGCAAGCAAATTTGCTCAAATGTCTGAGACAGGCGTCATATGCCCTCGCGACCCTGTACAGAATAAGTGGATGGATGATTGAAGTATGAATGGATGGATGGATGGACGGATAGACGGACGGATGGATGGGCTGCCGAAAATACTAAGTAAAAATCTTCGCAGTATATTTGATATGATATTTTTGTTTGTTTTATCTTCCTTTATAAAAAGGAGTTTCTATTTATAAGATGCCAGCTTACACTACTTTAGTTGCACTTACAAGGTCCAGAAACTAGACATTTACAGTGTTGGCTAAGCTTCATATATCGACAGTATTCAGAGGTTATGAACGTTTTGAAGGTCATCTATTAATTAATGAGAAAATATGCAAAAAATGTTAGCGCCAGGTTATAATTCTTATAATGAAACTGTCCGTACTATTGGTTGTACAAATTCATTTAAAATCCTGCTCCACAACATATATACATGAAATGCGTTTAAGGGAATTGAATTAAAATTACCGAAGAAGTAGTATAGTATTCTACATTTGGACCCAGGTCTGGTTCGGACAAACACCGACAGTTCTCCCCTAGCTGGGGTCTGTCTGAAACGGCTATGCTTATCTGGCAAGTGCAGCGCGGCTCACCAGGCGCCCCTTACGTGCTCTCGTAGGCTATAGCAATGCGATGAAATACGCTACATCGGGTATGTTTCATTAATCGCTAACTTATTAATGTGGTCCTATTGTCCTTGTCTTTGCATTGAGTTATCGCCCTTTGACCGTGTAGAGAATAAACTGAAGTAGCATCGTCTTTCCAGTATACGGCGGTGATTAACAGCAGCGGCAACATACTAAAATGGATAGAGTTTAAAATCCGGGAAAAGGGGGAAGAGAGAGAGAGAAAAAGAGCGAGAGAGCAAAAGCACAGCAAGCTATATAAGCTGTATAGAATACGTTTGTGAGTAGTCAGAAGCTAAACACTCTAAACAGCTAAACCTATTTCATAAATATTTGATTTTATGTTATTGATTGTGTTATCTGTATAGTAGTTGTTATCTGTATGACTTCAATCGGATTTATTACACGCTGTCTCTGCAAACCTTTCTCAACTATGTTTTGATATAAAGTTTTCATATAGCCTACCCTACAAGTTTAAAAAATGTACTAAAATCACATTATGGTTAAAACTTAACTAGACTGCGACCTGAAATAGGGACACCAGAACCAACCGAACGTTAAAATGAAAATCAATACCAACTCTATACAGTTAAATATACTTGTGTTTTTGATAGCAAGTACGATTTTATGTGATTTCTTATATAAGCTATTTCCTACCACAATTGGCTAATAAGTAAACAGCGTCGTCAAAGATTAGGTTCAATGTTTTACTTATTATTTTAAATTCGTTTTAATTTCAGGATTTAGCTCGAACATTTAATTCAACCTATGAATGAAAATCTGTATTACTTTTGTTTCATATAAACATAATCAACGAATTTGTTGTTGTGGCGTATCTATTAATTAATATATGGCCGTGAATAGACATACGCTACTACAACTTCTCAGGAAGATGTTATCTTTTATTGGCTTGCATTGGGAGTTTAAATGTATCCGGTGTTAAACCGTATAACATGTCATTTTAACGTTTAAATTTGCTGTCACGATTTACGAGTTATAGCGTGTCACTGTGTTTCCAGTCCATTCACGGATTTTGATAAATGTGACGAGAGCAAGTGAAATGGAAAAAATTTCAACGTTTCAATTAAACAGTGATCCGTGTAACACAATTCACAGCCTTCGAATAAAACTATTTCCTCGTACATTTATCGCCACTGATTTGCCGGTGTAATGGTGGGATTTCTTAGGTTTTATCATCAAATAGTTTCCTTTTGGAAATACAAAATGAAAAGTGACTGAACAAAGCAATTCGAAACAAAAGTGGTTCGTGTATGTAATTTATTTCCATGTGTTTCAACGTGAAAATATTTATTTGATTTACCAGGCCGTTTATAAAATTAATTGCACTTCGAGATATTTAATATATTTAATATCTATCGAGACATGAGTCAACGTGACAAGTATAGGCTAGACAGACCGAAAAAAAAGAAAAAGGGATCTAATGATTCAGATACATTTCAGTCGGTACATTACTATATTGTAGATTATTGACATTAAAACATGCCCATATATGATGGGGATATTAGAAATGAATACGGACCGTGTTAATTATTATACTTACATTGTGATGAACGTTAAAAACAGGACCGAAAAGGTTCGTCTTAAAATTCTGTTTAGAAATTCTTGAAACGCGTTCAAAATGTTGGATGCAGGAACATTGGCTGAAAAAAAATACACGTTGCAATAGTAACATTAAAGTGAGGTTTTTTGTTGTTACTAAGCCTATAGTTTTTTTTTCATTATTATGCGCGACTTATTCGAAGCAGCTTAATAAGAAAAAGATTTGCCTTCAGTAATAATGCTGAGATTTTTGACCGGAGCGGAGAAATATGGATATATATATTTCACCCAGCAGGGGTCGTTTCTTCCCAAACGATGCCAGGGATGCATAGGGCTCTCACATTCTTAGACTAATAGTAATAATATGTGCCAGGAATCTTTGCAGCAAATAAATAATTTCACATAATTTCCAATGACATGTACATCAATACAACATGTTAACAAGTGTGATGCGTGTATATGTTTTTGAATTTTTAAGTACAGATGTCATGTGGAAGCGTGAATGGGTATGCAAGATTTTTTTTTCTTTATGCAGATTAAGTGTTTTGACTACTGTCGAATTATTATTATTTTGAAAGTATGAATCGAAAAATGTACTCCTTAAATAGTACAAACTTATTAGATTAATTTTCCTCTCCTCACCAATTACTTGGAAGGTCTACTGTTGCCCCCTATTGACCCGTCTGGGTCTAAATGTGCGTGTGACGTCATGCCGCATGTGAGACATTGCAGGGTCTCACCCGTACTCCGCTCTGAGGATACAAGTTATGAGGCAGTAAGGGACTGGGCACGCGGCTTCCCTCTTCATTTCTGCATCTGTCGTTATCTCCTTCATCCGTCCTGTATGGTGGATATTATTTTAAATTCTTCTTTCTTGGGTGATATGGGGGATCATTCCAAAAGTAAGTAAAATTGTTCATTTTCATCTCTGTGTTATTTTTATTCCAACAAAGTTGCGTGCTGTTAACAATGAGACACTGAGGATTCTGTGCACTAATTGTTTCAAATATTTAAAATGAAATTGCTTTGAGAATTTATATAATTGAATTATACGCCTTTGTGATATCAAAGGAATATGGCAGGTATATACGTTTTTATTGCCAATACCAAATAAGACAAGGCAAACACAATTTTCCATTAGCAACATGCATATAAATAAACTGCAAATTCTGTTGACCGGGAATGCTACATAAATACTCGTTAAAATTATTTTATATTTTGGAGCTTTTGGAGGTTCAGCGGATATGTTTTGCTTTCCAACAGAGAAGTCTGCAATCGCTATGTGTGTCGGCTGTGGGAGTCAGATACAGGACCAGTACATACTGAGAGTTTCGCCCGACCTGGAGTGGCACGCTGCGTGTTTGAAGTGTGCGGAATGCAATCAGTACTTGGATGAAACGTGCACTTGCTTTGTTCGAGACGGCAAAACATACTGTAAAAGAGATTATGCAAGGTACGATACACACTCGTGGTTTTTTTCACCAATGGAACTAGTCCAGTAACATCACATTTCTACATACGTGCATTTGGAACATACACATGGCAACTATTTTCTGATATATTCACATAGTTTAACAAACCAGATGAGTCACTAGTCCGCCACATATTTCTCTTTTATTATTTTGGCTGATGTCCGCTATACAATAAAATGTATCGTTATAGAGTTAGGATTTCTCATAGCCTACGCAACAAAGCATATGCGTCTTGTCTTGTCAAAACAATTTGACAAATATACTTCTCAAGAATGTTTTATGTTAAACAGAATGCAGATATTAAGAAGTCGTTTTATAAGCCTGTAAAATGCTAAACCAGACTATTTTATCTTTCTCCAGGTTGTTTGGCATCAAGTGCGCTAAATGTAACCTTGGCTTCAGCAGCAGCGATTTAGTCATGAGAGCCCGGGACAGCGTGTATCACATCGAGTGTTTCAGGTGCTCTGTGTGCAGCAGGCAGCTTCTGCCAGGCGACGAGTTCTCTTTGCGGGATGAAGAGCTTCTCTGCCGGGCGGATCATGGTTTACTGCTGGAGCGGAGCGCCGCCGGAAGCCCGATTAGCCCGGAGCACCTTCACTCCAGCAGGTCACTTCACATGGCAGGTAGGGTCATCCGTTACTTACTATTGTTCTGGCTGGTTATAGGCATTGTTTGCATTGACAGCGTTTTGAAATCATGAAAAATCAATGCCAAGTGTTATTTTATATATGTTGCAGTTTTATTTCAGAGCTCTTTAAACTAAACAGTGGCCGGAAAAATATAATCTTTGTTTATAGTTTTTCTCCATATCTGCTTTCAGTATAAGTTAAAGACCTATTTAAAATAGGCCTCTGTATTCTGACCGTACATGATAAATGGTTAATAGATTATATAAGTGTACAGATTCTATAATAAATGGATACTGTAATAGGCCTAAATATTGTTTATCGTGCTAATAATACATATTGTGCAAATACACAGACCAATACGAATATTATCTTTGAGCTAAAGTGTGTAAAAAAAAAACCATTCATTTAAATGGCATTGTTTACACAATCGACATCAGAATTATTTAAAAAAGAAATTCCCTCTAAAATGTTCACGTTTATTTAATCGAGATTATTAACTGACAGGTTAAATTCAGTTTTCATTTGAAGTGCCATTAACGGGGTATTCACAAACACAACAACTGTTTTCTGTTATATATGCGGGCAGATTTATCCGACGCGCTGTTTCTCTAAGGGGTCACAGCTAAAGGTACACAGTAGTGAAAAACAAGACGGATGGGAATGCTGTTTAGCTATAGCCGCAGCACGTGTCGTTTGGCTGTCATCGTGTTTGAATAAATCTTACGAGTTTCTTAAATATGTTATTCGGTGTAGCTGATTTACTCAACATTTTATCCAGTGCGGTCTCTGGTGTTTTTCAAGAACAGTTCGTAAGACGATCTAAGTTTGTCGTTGCCATTTCAAATGTCATACTTCAGTCAATTATTTTTTCATTCAGTTGGTAACAAAATTATGCCAGTTATTCATATTTACTATAAAATTCGTTGCTTTCTTCGTCATTTGCATACGCAATAGGTGATCGCATGACAAAGAAAATATGCTTACATTCCACAAAAGCAATTTAATCTTATTAGAAAAGAAAAATAATTAAGATAAAAATCAACACAAAATTGATATCACAATTATGTGAAATACGCCAAATTCTTAAAAAAAAAAAAAATTAGGAAAAGGGACTCTTGTAGCTAAACATTGCATCGGTTGCTGATATTTTATTAATATCGCTATACTTATTTTATTTAAACCTGTTGTTATCGGGCCTACTGCCGCTGCTAGTTCCTTGGATAGTACGATACAGTAGAGGTCACACAACGTGTTGTATTATATATAAACTATTCTAAAGTCATTTTAAAACAAAACGCTTAACGTTTTAAACTATATGTTTTTTTAGCAGATCCAGTATCGGTTAGACAAGCACCCCATCGAAATCACGTCCATAAGCAGTCGGAGAAAACCACTCGCGTACGGACGGTGCTGAATGAAAAGCAGCTCCACACCCTCCGGACGTGCTACAACGCGAACCCGAGACCCGACGCCCTGATGAAGGAGCAGCTGGTGGAAATGACGGGCCTGAGTCCGCGAGTCATACGGGTCTGGTTCCAGAATAAACGCTGTAAGGACAAGAAGAAGTCCATCCTGATGAAGCAGCTCCAGCAGCAGCACTGTGACAAAACCGTAAGCGTTCCTAATTACCCCCAGCCTATCATTACTCAGTGTGCAATACCTGCTTGCAGGTAAATCTGTCATTCTATTTTTTTCCCCACAACGAATCTTATCGTTTGCATTCAAGGAAAATTACATTTAGCGCCATATAACATGCTTGCACTTTTATTGTTCATTGTTAAATAATACTTATCTTACGCGACCTACAGTAGAAGGGAAGTTATAAAGTTTATGTGTGTTCTCTAGGATGTGAACCTACGACCTTAACGTTGTTAGCGCCGTGCTGTTGATATAGGAAGGAAGGCTAAACTTAATAGGTCTATTTGTACATAATTCTAAATTTCTCCCTGACGGTAAATGTTTTGTAAACTGCATGCAACTCTAACTGAGGTGTACATTCTGGACTGGTGTATGATACAGCGTTATTATTGGACTGAACTTCTGCTTTTGGTGAACGGCTGGACGGCTCTTCCTCAAAATAAACGCTAGGAGACTGGAAACACATTTGGCGGCTATTTTGATCATTTCTGATATTTTAATTTATTTTAGTCAGGCCGAGGCCTAATCGTTTAAGACATGGGATACGTTAGTCGTAAAGTTATTTTTGAGCGATTCACATATTTTTCACAACAAAAATGACTAATTTTACGATTACAAAGTAGACCTACCATTACTGATCTAAAATGCAATATGTTTCTGAAATGTAAAAATATTCGTAATGTTTTCGTGTGTGTTTATAAGTAATTTTAAAATATTTTACCAGAATCTACAAGGCCTCACGGGTACGCCTCTTGTGGCAGGCAGTCCAGTTAGACATGACAACACGCTTCAAGGTAACCCGGTCGAGGTACAAACCTATCAGCCTCCTTGGAAAGCCTTAAGTGAATTTGCCTTGCAAAGTGACTTGGATCAACCCGCCTTCCAGCAACTGGTGAGTATTAACGCTCCACTTTACCTCTAAGCTGCAGTAGGCGAAATCTTTATCAAGCGAATATGTGAAATTTTATTTTTCCCTCCAGTTTTGAAATACTATTTAAAACTTTATAGCGCAAATCTTCGGTAACACTCCATACTCACAAAGTCCAGTACGACTGTCCTCCTGTACTGAACACATCATTACCTTTCTAGAATGTTTTACTCTGGCATTTCGTTCACATCCGCCATTTAGGCATTTCGGAACATTCCGTTTCCAACATTTTCGGCTGAATAAAAACCAAAACCTCTGTAAAACGCCGTTGCTTTAAGTTCAGTAGACCTATTATTTAACGGCATGTTTAACTCCAGTTCACATTCCATATTCTGTGCTTTTAAAGAATCGTTTCCATGTCGCAGGTGTCTTTTTCAGAATCGGGCTCCCTGGGCAACTCCTCGGGCAGCGATGTGACATCCCTGTCGTCGCAGTTACCGGACACTCCGAATAGTATGGTGCCCAGCCCCGTGGAGACGTGAAGCTCACCGAGATTGTCCCTGGCCAGCATGCTCCTGATGCCCTGCATGACGACAGACCAGCTCCCAGAGATCTTTTACAGAGGATTTGTCATGGAAGATGCACTGTTTGCGATCTCCCATAAGCGAACGCTATCTTCAATGAAGACCGCGCAAGTCATCATTGTGAGGATTTGGGTGGAGAAATAACTCAACATAATCGTATCGCCGGCTGCGTTTGCACCCCCAGAAGACATCATGAAGGATATACAAACCAGTCTTCCTAACGCTGACTCGGAGCCACTAACTCTATCCGTGCTGAGCGTTTTTCATTCATTGGTGATCGTCGTGTCTCATTTCTTACACATTTTTATATATTTCGCTATTGAGTCTCCAGATCCTCGTGTTTGTCTTAACGCGCATGATTTCCGAAGGTGATATAAAACATATTCTTGTTGTAAAATATTTTATCTTAATGGACGGAGGACATATTGTTTGTGCCTCTCGAACAAAAGTAAGTTATTGTTATTTATTGCGAGAACAACCGTTCATACAGAGATCAGAAACTGTTGATAATAATAGTAATAATAAATATTATTAATAATAAACTGAATTAATGAGAAGCCCATGAGAGAGCTTTGGAATGGGAAAAGATCTAAGCGAATAATTTTGTGTTTTCCGACTGGTTGAATAACGAATAACGACAAATGCAAATAATCGCAATCTGTAATTACTTTCTCGAGAAAACATTGACATCCCCGTAAGAGTAATATATTGTCTACACGTCGAAATGATGAAACAGACCAAAAGTCATATGAATGAAGTGGCTAGTTGTTCATCGTGGCCTGTATCTAATATTTATGTGAATTTGCGGGGAGTCGGTATGTTTTATTTGAAAGCTTCAGTGTTACTAAAAACTCCATGTCTTTAAACAATTCCAACCCCTTTCGTAAGCAGGCTTACTGTTTTTAAGAGCAATACTTTCTCGAAGATCAGGAGCTAAGAATAAAGGAAATGCCCAATAAAGACTTAAGAGACAGAGGTTATGATTCAGCGGTCAATAGGCCGACATCTGTGCCGAGGTGACTTCGACAAGCTCACCCGTATTTTTAGAAAATTAGAGGGAAATTTAGAGCATTTTTTTATATATTGCCCTGACGGTGTGATGCAAAACTGCTAAATTTAATATCTGCACAATTAGACACGGATGATTTATAAAACAGACC
>JABFEA020000010.1:20825076-20840043 GCA_019775915.2 Cyphomyrus plagiostoma | reverse complement strand
CCCCCCCCCCCCCCCCCCCCACCCCCCCCCCCCCCCCCGGGCGCTGCCCCCCCACCCACCTTCCGCCCTCGGGCGGGCCGCGCCCCCCCTGGTGGGGGGGTCAGCTACTCATTCTCTTTTAACGGTCAGTAAAAGAACACAAGTACAGGCACATAGACCGCAACTCAAAAGTGAGAAGCACCCCCGCAGGTGAAGCGCGGAGTGACGGCTCACGGTTCACCAGTGAATCTACCGCTCGTATCTGTACGTTTCTTAAGGTCACTGAGGGTCATCTGATGGAAGAGGCAGCCTGTCACCCTAACCCACGCGACAGCCCCCCTCCTAAGTACCATCCCTGACGAGGCTGGGGCAGAGGTGGGGCATTGGTACTCACTTCGATGGGATGCGTGGGGCTGCCGAGGGGGTGGGGGCCTCCGCAGCTACCTGCAGAATCTGTTCCAAGGCTTGGAGTCCTCCTCCCAGCCGGAATGCCACCTGATCCGCATTGTTCTGTGGGGGGAGAACAAGAGGCGCAGTGAGCGGCAGCGAGCCGGCCCCCGCTATCAGGTTATACCCCCCCTGCCCCCCCCATTTCCAAAGCAGAGCTGAAGTGAAACCCAAAACAAAGTGATCCCCAAAGCATTTCTGTTAAATCTCAAAAGTACAAGACCCCCTCCGCCCCCCAACCTGGACTCGAGACGGAGCGAGACAGGACATACACATGCATCCCAGGATCCAAGCCCAACACAGACCATTCCCGAGCCAGATTCAAAATCATGTTCAAAAATGACAGAAATAAGAAACAAATCGATTATTTAAAAAAAATAAAAAAGCCTGCAGCAGGCTACGTGTTTAACAGAACGATAATTAGATCACACCCCATGGAAACAGACATCGGAATGCAGCAATTGTTCCATGGAAACAGCGGTTAGATGAACCACGCAACATACAAACAAATGATTTACTTCCAAACTATAAATAAATGCCCCCAGATGTGGCGTGACAGTGCCAGTATCCCTCACAGGTCCCTCCACTGCGCGCCACCCCTTCCTCGCACCTTGCAGATGGTTCGGTATGCGTTCGTTAGCCCCCCAAGCCATTACATAAATGGTACATCATATGATGCACTATTTACGGAGTCCTGACAAATCCTGCGTCCGGAATTACGAGCATGTGACCACTGTCATTTCTGTGCCTAAATTAGCTACCTGGCTCTAAGTTGCTGGAAATGCAGGTAACAAGAACCCAAACTGTCATGAACAATGATAAAACTGCTTAATCGCCAGGAGTAATTGCTGTACAAACCGGCTATGTCATGGCAAACAGGCATGTTTAAGTGATCTGTTTACATCACTCGAACTTACCTGCTTCCTAAAATTCCTACAAGTTCAACATTTGATAGGTTGCCAGAGGGTTAGGGGTATAATTAAAGGCTAAGACCCCAGAAAGCCGCAATCTCTCTCTTTTGTTATGGGGTGGGGTTCTGGAAAGGGGGGGGGGGGGGTGATGCCTGAGGTTTGGCAGCAAGCCACAGACTGCAGCAACGAAGCCGTATAAATCAACTGTTACAAAATCCGGGGAGAATCTCCCCGAGCCTGTGCGGAACATTCTGGAATGTTCTGGGAAGGACAGGGGCTTTGAGGAGCCGGAATTCTTTGGCTTCAGCAGCTTCGTGGCCTGACGTCTCCGACTAAGCACCTCACACACATGGCTGGCGGTGAGGACTGAGGGTCGCGTATACCCGTGCTGTCTATCTGCCACGCATGAACTCTACCTGCATAACTCTCTATTGTCTGGTAGCCAGAAAAGCTCACTGCCAAGCCAAGGGTTTTAGCCAATCACATCTCAGACAATAGCAGGTGGTGCAGAGAGGGCCGGGTGTGGATCTGACCCCCAGTCAGCAGCCCGTCTTTAGCCACTGGTTTCACTAAAGGAACGGGAACAATGCGGCATGTACAGGAATCTAACAGCTGGTAAACCTCAGCTACCACCAGTTAATACACTTCACAGAACATAGCTTATTGTACTGCTACAACATGCTTTATTTATGCATAAATTAGATTAGATGAACTGTATTGATGCCAGAGGGAAATTCTTGTGCATACAGCAGCAAGTACTTAGACCACAGACTAGACAAACATAGATATAGAGCAACACAGGCAAGTTAAAAAGACAATAGACAGTGCGAACAACAAAATGTGGTGTGAAAAAATGAAAAAAGTACACATATACAATCCAGAAGAAATGGAATATTTAGGAGCATAATAAATATTAGGGGGAAAAACAAACCAACAGAACAATCAAAGAAACAAAACTAACAAACTAACAGACAGACACAAAGAGACAGGCAGGCATTCATAAAGACAGTTAGTTGTTTAGTTAGCTTAGGTAGTTAATGGCTAGTTAATGGTGTACAGCTGTTCAGTACAGGAAGCCCCAAAGCTTATTGGCTCCCATGATAAAGATGGCCGGAGCTGAAGATGAGAGATAACGGTAAAACAGCCCAACTAAACAAAAAAGACACAGGCGTGTTAGAAAGTGGCCCTGTCCAATCATGATGAGGCATGATGGGGCGGGGCGTGCCTCATTACCGCTGCGGGCTCCGGGCTGGGGCGTGCCTCATTACCGCCGCGGGCTCTGAGGCAGGGCGTGCCTCATTACCGCCGCGGGCTCTGAGGCGGGGCGTGCCTCATTACTGCCGCGGGCTCCGGGCTGGGGCGTGCCTCATTACCGCCGCGGGCTCTGAGGCGGGGCGTGCCTCTTCGCCTCCGATACCGCCGCCCCTGCCAGACTAACTAAAAGCTGATATTTAGGAGCATAATAAATATTAGGGGGAAAACAAACCAACAGAACAATCAAAGAAACAAAACTAACAAACTAGCAGACAGACACAAAGAGACAGGCAGGCATTCATAAAGACAGTTAGTTGTTTAGTTAGCTTAGGTAGTTAGCTAGTTAATGGTGTACAGCGGGTTCTGAGGCGGGTCGTGCCTCTTCGCCACCGCTACCGCTGCCTCTGCCAGACTAACTAAAAGCTGAATGACGAGGCGCGGGCTCCGGGGTGGGGCGTGCCTCTTCACTGCCACGGGCTCCGGGGTGGGGCGTGCCTCTTCACTGCCACGGGCTCCGGGGTGGGGCGTGCCTCTTCACTGCCACGGGCTCCGGGGTGGGGCGTGCCTCTTCGCCTCCGCTACCGCCGCCCATGCCAGACTAACTAAAAGCTGAGTGACGGGATTAAAGACTCGGCCTCAGAGCCGCGATTAAACGCTTGTGGAAAGACGCACGTCTGAGGAGGAGGAGAGGCGGCCCAGACTTGAATTACACGGCCCTGGAATCTCGTCCAATTATGATGCCGTGTGACTGTCATTAGACAAGGAAACACAAAGGCCAAACGGCCACTGATGGGGGGGGCGGGGAGTGGGCCGCACTCGCCTCCCACTGAGCACTCTAATTAGCTCACGCTGGGGGAGGCGGGACACTCCCACCTCCTCAAAGCCCAGGCAACAGATGGGGAACAACTGGCTGGGGGCTCATTAGAGGTGCTGGGAGGGTTGCGGGGCCGGCCAGGGGCTACCCTGCCGTAGCATCACACAGCCGCACGCTAACATGCTAACGCACTAGCTCCACCCGGGACAGGAGCCGGGCCATCCTCAGCCAGGGACCGATCCAGTTAAGTGAGAAACCAAAACACGGTTACATAGATGAACCACATCAAAACGGCTTCTCTAAATATTTTAAGAGTGTTTCATATTTACAGGACTAGATGGCAGGAGGGTTAGGACGCTGTAAAAACTTCAGAAACGGATCCATGGTCAAAGTTTATTCTAAAGCCTGGGTTCAATGGTGCCCGCCAAGCCTGAAGATCGCAGTCAACCGCAAGAAGAACAGGCCAGTCTCATCAAAGCTGTCTGCACTCTGCACGGGAGACCGAACGCCGGAGAGGCCTGTGCTCATTCCCCGCGATACTGCCAGCCGTCTGGAGTGTGACTAAGTAGAAAACAGACACTCTGCCTTTCCTAAAACAAACATCCCCACTTCCCCGGAGGCCTGGCGATCATAAACACCGTCATCATCCCGTGACTCATGTTCAGGGGAAGGCAGCGGCAGGTCCGTGTGTAAACAATGGGAACATGCAACAGCACATAGCCATGGGCCTATCGATAGCTAACGGAGAAGAGAGGACATACGGCCGCAGCAGGCACAAAGACGAGGGCCCAAAAGGCACATACCAACTAATGAGTTTAAGGGAGGATCTATCATCCAGCTTCTGATAGCGACTTTACAAGACCATTCCAAGGAACAAGATTATGCTCCACTGCCAGCCATCATATAAAAAAGCGTTGACTTAATTAAACACCCCTTTAAATCTCTGTTTAGCTTGAAAACTCATGCGGCCTCTGTGATAGTGGGCTGTGGAGAGCTGGGTCCCCCGTCCAGCCCTCAGGGCACCACCAAACGGCACACATGGCGTGGCATGGAGTAGGCAGCCACCACCTGGCTACCTACCGTTTGCTGGCACAGGGCATGTCCCGTTGGGGGTGCAGGACAAGCCGCCGCTCGGCCGCGACTTGGCTGGCCTGCGTTTACACATATGGAGCGTGGGGCTCGGAATACAAGCAAGCTGGAAACAGAAGGTCGATCTCGGGAAAAAGGCTAACATATCGGTCGGCGGATTTGTGGTGCAAGATCAGGACACCAGGCGAAGTTAGGATAATTCCGGAGCAGGTATGATAAAAGAGCCCCATCAGGAGAATGATCAACGATCTCCAACTTCCATTTGTCCAGGGAATAAGGGGGTGTGTATCAGGGTAACCGACTGCCGATTGCGAACTCTCCTCTCTCTGTTGCTCATTACTTCTCTTCTCTTTAGCTGATGAGGAAACTCACACATGTAACTTCCAAGTGTCAAAAATGTAACCGATTACCATTAATCCTATCTGAATTAGGTTACTTACATTGCAAGTAGGGTTTACACTTATTCATATTTGGAATTTATACATGATAAACCAAATTCGGGCAGCAACAGATAATAAAAAGATGTTATAATTTAAATCTAGTCTTACTTTAAATATATAAAACATTCCTGCCCTGGAGCACATGGACACAACCCAAATTCCGATCATCTGAATTGGACAGCGCAGTTGGCTTGGTTTTCCAAATGCCGCCCCCCATCCCGACAGAACCCTCAAACAGACATCTGGAAGGGGGGTCCACCCCACACCTCCATACCACGCCAGCGGTGAAGATGAGAGCAGATCCCCGCGCCGCACCGCAGAACCCACGGCCGACACGGCTTAGCGCACGGCTAAGGAATGTTTAAACAACGGCCCCTTCCCCCTTTTGTGGGGGCTCTAACCCTAACAACACAGAGTGTCACAGAAGTACAACGGGCTGTTTCAGAAGGGACATCAAGACAGGGAAGCCATCACTAGCAGAGGTGCCATCTAGTGGACATTCGGGAAATGAAAAAAAAACAAGGTTGTAAATCTGACTAGTAATTTTTGATCGATATCAATTTTTTGAGTACAGTTCAAGTTTATGAGGTAAGACAGTGAAATCTTCCTTTCCTAAGAAAGGGAAACGGTCCAGCAGTTTTATTACAATGTCAAACCAGGCCCAAGCTGTCCAGTCCTTTCTGGCTTGCTGTCTGTCTCCTTAGGGTCCCATGAATGAGAGTATTCATGGTCAGGTGGCACTGCATCTACCGGTACTGCCAGAGCGCCAGGAAGCAGGAGCACTGCATCTACCGGTACTGCCAGAGCGCCAGGAAGCAGGAGCACTGCATCAATCTTACCATTATGTGCATCTAACGAGACATAACAGTGAAAGGAAGTTTACTAACTGTAGACAGTAAAGTGAACATTCTTTTGTTAGGCTGTGAATCTGTAACTGAAGACAGAATACAGATCTCTCCCAAAAAAAACAAAACACACAAAGATAAACATAAAAGGACTAATAAAATATAATTTTGTCCAACTGAATTCCCTTTCTTTTCTTCACTTCTTCAGACTTCTGATGCGCATAACCCCTCTTTGTTTATGGCCTTGACTATAATTCACTTCAGACTAATCACCTCTCCTAAAAAGGCTTAAGGGATGTTTAGCCAAAGCCCCGCCTACCGACCTTGGTTATGTCAAGTCGGCCATTGATGGCCAATCAATGAAAACATTAAAAATGGCCATCCCCACAAACCACGTGACTTGATTCTGCCTTCGTGATAGGCTCCAGCCGGTCGTAAGCCCTGCCCATCTACAGCCACCTTCCAGTTGAGAGATGTGACGAACACTGGGCTTCAGTGTAAATCAGCAAATTTACAGAACATTTCACACAAAGTGGACACAGAGGGAGGTACTAGCTGGGGCCAGAGACCTGAGCAGGCCGGAGCGTGGCAGGGGAAGGGGAGGGGGCTGGTTTGGGAGATCTGAATTCCTGGTGTGGCTCACAGAGAGGAGTAGGGAAGGCAGAGACCAAATTGGACACTTCAGAGACAATAAAGATCAGGCGGGCCAGTGAGGGAAGCAGGTAGAGCTGCAGGGCAGGACAGGGCTGAACGTCCACATGGAGCGTGTTTATTTAGCAAGAGGGCAGACCCCTTGGGGCGGCGGGTGACTGAATAAACAAAACTAACCTCTCTGCACATCTCTTAATGCGTCCCCATGTGGTACTGGGACCCCCGAGTGGTTCCGTTCAGCTGTGAGATGGACGTGTTTCATCTCTATGACCAGCCTGTTCCCTCCCACCCCCAACGCCTGCTCCCTCCCAAGGAAATCCATTAATGTCCTGTTCATCCCACCCACGAGTCAATGATGGCCACCAGCAGCCCCCGACCCCCGCCGGGACAATAACCGCTTGCCGCTGCCATTCGCCCTGGCTGCTCCTCCCCGACCTTATCGATCACAGACTACGCAGATGAAGAAAAGTCTCCAAGATTAAGGGCGGCTTGAGCAGAACTGACACACGCGGCAGAGCATTTATGGTGCGGCTGACGAGAGGCACGAGATAAATGCTGGGGGCGGTGAACTTTATAAACACTGAGAAGATGGGTGGGTGGGGGTGGTTTTGAAGTTCGGAAATAATAAACACATTCGCAGTCTCCCCGCCCGCTCCAAAGTAGCTCTGGAACACTTTCCAAAGTACAGGTTATGAAAAAAAATTGTCAAAATGACTTTGTAGGTTGGCCTGCGCTCAACAATTACATCGTCCTCACTGGCAGAGTGCCTCCCAGTACACCTTTGCTGGTTTACGCCCACGGAGATGCTGAAAGTTAATAAAGATTAACGGAAAATAAATGACCGTTTTATTTTCATGATGCGCTGGGCAGGCCCAATGGTCGTAGAAGGTTCTAGAGAGCAGGCAGATTTCACATGTTCTCAGAGGACGAACTGGAGCATCTGTTTCCTATACTACCTGCTTATCCGACCGCGAGATGCCACGGGAATCAGAGGCCGCTTGCTACATGGGTGGAGAGCTATTGAAGGGAAGCAACCCCTCCCAGATCACTCCCCGTAAATTGGATTATATTAGCGTGCAGAAATGCTACATTTACAAAGAGAAGCTGTACTGTAAATCAGTATATCCTAACACGAAAACGCCGTGAAATACAGGCCCATGCCAGATACGCCGCGCTGTCCCCAGGCAGGCAGGAGTCACCCAATTTATAGCATGTGTGCCTTCAAACGGAGCCTGGCCTGCATTACGAACAACCGGGGGCAGAATGTACGGTTTGGTACTGATCCATGGGGGGCCCGGGCCTTCGCCTGCGCGTGACCAGCCACAGAGAAACGGCTCCCCAGGATGTGGAAGGGGGAGGCTCTGACATGGACGTGCCAAGTGTTAAGGTGGGGGAGGCACTGTCGAAAAAACGGGATGAATATCATGGCGCACGAGCAGGACGTTCCTGTGTCGACCGAAGGCTCAGGAAATCAGTGAACACTCACACCCTGGGGTTCCGAAGTTTGGAAGCTTCCTGCTGGCGCCACAAAGTGACACGGACGGGACAAAGACGGGACGTGGGACACGGACGGGACAAAGACGGGACGTGGGACAAAGACGGGACAAAGATGGGACGTGGGACACGGACCGGACAAAGATGGGACGTGGGACACGGACGGGACAAAGATGGGACGTGGGACAAAGACGGGACACGATACCCGTTTCTCCAGGATGCGGCTGATCTCCCCCAGCGTCCGGTCCAGGCTCGACACCTTGCTATTGGCCCACTGCCCGCTGTCCTGTCCCTGGAGATGCTTCCCCAAGTCCTTCACCAGACGCTGGAGCCTGAGAGGGGGCACATGGAGATACTGAGGCCCAGCTCAGCTGAGGAGGCGGAGGAGCGAGTGGTGCGAGAAGAAGGGCACCTACTTGGCTTTGTACGTCGAGTCTGGAACCTTCGTCTTGCCCTCTAATGAGGTTTCATACTCCTTCGCCCTGTGGAGCGGGAGGAGAAACGATGAGGGTAGCTTGGCGATGCCGAAGGAGGGAAGACGACAACCCCCCGCCCTCCAAAACAAGCCAGAGAGTGACCATTTGCTAGTTCTGCAAAGGCAGCTTCTTCTTGCTGTTAACTGCACCCCCGCAAACTCACAAACCCATTCTTATACATTCGGAGAACTTGTCAGCTTGGCAGCAAAGGGCCCACCACCCCCCGAAAAAACATCCCAGCAGGACTGATGGGACTAGCTGGCTATACTCCGCCAGGAAGCCCTGTGGGATATCAGCGCGCACTTCACACTCCCCATCTCTGAAGCGCAGGACAGGTCACTGCTCCCGACCTCTGGGCCCTAACCCTGCTGATAAGGGCAGCTTTCAGGATACGGGAGGAGTCGGCTGTCAGCGGCCAGCAGATAAAGCTAAACACTCCCTAAAGATGCTGCTTTAAGCTGCTGACAGATCTTAGAGAAGCTTGTCTTCCTGAGTGAGAACTCTGCTCTTCTCTAGCGAGGAGCCACTCAGGGTGAACCTCTCTACAGCCCCAGCTCAACACATAATAGCATCACGATGGCTCTCCCACGTTCCCTCCATCATCTTCCACACTCCCCGGTGCTTAAGGTACAGAGCCTGCACTCAGGCATCGCCTTCAGCATTTAAGCCGCGTAGCTGATCCATCGCCCGAAAAATGCCATTTTTAGAAATTTAGACAAGTGAATTTTACTGAAGAGGACAATGGTAGTGTCTTGTTTGAGAGTGCTGTTTATGCAATTTAAATATCAACTAGAGTAACTAACAAGGAGTAGTGGTCCCAGAATCAAGCTTTATAATGTATCTTCCTTCAGAGAGATGGGACTAAGAGCAAACTCACGTCACGAGACATGGAGCACAGCGGACCTAAATTGACACCTGGGAACTTGGCCCTTGGATAGAACCCAAATCCCTAACCACGAACTCTGACAGGCGGGCCGGAACCTTCCATCAAACAGCCTCCGGTCTCCAGTGTGTAGGAACGTCTCAGGTCAAAGTGAGGGTACACATGCCCTGCCCCCACTCCATCCCTGGGGACACCGCTAAACGTTGCAGAGGAATTCTCACCCGACATGACACACTTCCTAGTCAAAGCAGAACCGTGAGCTTGGGGCACAATGGCACCGTGATGGATAACTACCCCCGCCCCCCCCAGGGAGAGCTGACAGGTGGGAGGCCCCAGCCCCAGGCAGCTTAGACAGCCTGATTCCCCCTGGAATCTCACGCGATACCTGCCGGCCTCACAAGCAGAGAGCTGATAAACTGATGCCATGCACGAGTTTCCACCAGAGGACCGATGAGCAGAAAAGGCCTCTAGGCAGCTAAGAACCAATCCACGCGGTGCTCAGCTTTTAGTGCGGAAAGCTGACAAGGTGAAATGAAAGCAGACCACATTTCCGGCAAACCACAACAAGACGTCTGAGGTCACCTGACACGCAGTGTCCATCAGGACCTACAGATCAGACTGAGAAACCGCAGTTGTTCTCCATCAGTCATATCGAAATGAAGAATATCAACAAGGCGCAAGGGACGCAGACACAAAGGCAAGGGGAACAGGGCAGATGCCTGAAGTAAAACCCCTACAGGTTGTTCGGCAGACTGTGCCACCAAGCAGAAGTCTGCATAGTGGCCAGATTGTGAAATAAAACATCCATCCATCCATCCATCCATCCATCCATCCATCTATACAACTGCCCTCCTAGGAAGCACAGGGTCTGATGTGGAGGTACACTCTGGGTGTGATGTCAGTCCATCACAGGACCAAGACTCACAATCACACACTGAGAGCAATTTCAAGTCATTATTTCACCCAGCTGCCAGAAATACACAGAGGTAGGTTTATAACAGGTATGAGTACACAGTCCTCTGTGCAGCCGATAGAGAGCGTTGTACGGCTCACCGGGTTCGGCCCCTGTGCCTGTCATTAGAAGGTTGCTGGTTTAGATCCTGTGCTCGGCAGAGTAGCCACATCTCCATTGGGTCCTTGAGCAAGGTCCATAAACCCCCAAACTGTTCCTAGGGTGCCGGATAAACGGCTGACCCTGTACTCGGAACCCTATTTTCACTCTCACCTCTATATGCGTGTGTGTCTGCGTCTCTCGCAGGAGAGCATGATGGGATATGCAGAAACACATTCCAATGGACCTGTTCTTGTATAAATGGCAAGTGAAGCATCATCTTTCATTTAAAGGTCGTTTTCCGAGGCGCAGCCTCCAAGAGGAGCCACATGGCTGTGCAGCAGCCAGGAGTGCGTTGGGCCCTTCATCAGCGCGTAGATTACACTGCGCTTCTATGACAGCTTTACGTTCCTCGGGGTTAAACAGACCAATTGCTAAGCGATACATCATCTACTATGGCGGCCCCAGTTAAATGGCCTCTGGATATAAATATTAGCAATATTAGCACGAGAAGGGGAAAAACACAAAGTTACAACGATCAAGTAAGGATCAATTTATCATGACTTGTCCCTGTGTTCACCTCTACAAAGAAGATGCTGGAGGCTCGCAACTTGTTAAGACGACCATGCTTTGCTGCCTGCTGGTAACTAAGACAAACATATAAATCCTTAAAATGTCAGGGCAGGTTAATGAACAGGTCAACACTGCACCAGCAATATGGGAGGCCTGAATCCAAGGCAAGCAACTCTCCAGAACACAGGGAAAACCATTTCAGACATGCTGAACATAGGAGCCAACCAGGGTCTGATATTTACCAAATTAATAAAGTTCCTGAAAATTAATGTGAGCAATTAGGGGGTAATCAAGAACAAGGTGAACACCCTAATCACCGAGATGAAGGACGGATGATATAAAAGCCTTCCAACAATTTTCAGCCGCCAGGGATGCGCTGGTCAGGTGATCACTGCTCCCAACTTACATTCGTCGCGCTAACAGGCCATCGCCGAAATACTTTGTCAGTTGGCTAACAGGGATAATAAAGTCATCAACAAGATGAGGTCATCATGAGGCGACAAAATGAACAGCACAAATTCATCGTGTGGGGACACACGCAGAGGCCGGCTGGTGTCCCCCCCCCCCATCATCAGGAGCCATACAGGGACAAGATGGAAGAGGGAAAAAGTCATCACAAGAGGATGGAGGGAACAAGACGGCATCATCATCAGAGAAAGAGGGAACGTTACAAGGTCATCATGAAGGGACACAGGGAACAAGACTGTGTCATAATTAGGGGATGGAGGGAACACAACGGCGTCATCAAGAAGGCATAGAGGGAACAAGATGAGGTCATCAAAAAGGGACAGAGGGAACAAGATGAGGTCATCACAAGGGGGCAAAGGGAACAGGACATGACAAGGACCTCACGACAGGCTGGACAAGTCCGAGTCCGCATCTTCGCACTCCTCACCTCTCGGCTCTGGTGATATATGGCCCATCTTACAACTCACTCTATTCCTCCATTTCCAGCTCCTTCTCCCTCCTTCTCTTGTTGTGACAGACAACAGAATCGATTACCCCAAGCCCCGCAATGTGACACCCAAGTGTGACGCCCTCTATTTGTTGATTACTATTGATTTTCCTTGATACTTCATTTAAAAATCAATAGCGCGGGGGTAGGAAAACAGGCATGGTTTACACATACTTTAACATACTATTGTACGTGGAGGAAGGCTGCAGTTTTGGCAGCACTCTGGCAGCCAATTATGAGAAAAGCTCTTAACAGGTGACGGCGAGGGCCGCCGATCGATCTCCAGCTTCCCTCCGCAATCACAGAAAGTGGCAATAAATTAGGCTCATCTGTGTTATTTTGATGACGGGCGCGGAGCGCATAACGTCCCGCATTCCGTGGCCTGTTACTAGCAAAGCCGGCCGTGCCCCCCTCGCCCCTGCGGGAGCGGCGTTCCCAGCAGGTCACCTGGAGTTCATGCGAGCGCGCAGCTTCTTCGCCCTCTTCCTCGCCTTCTGCTTGTCCTCGCCATCCTTCGCCGGCTCTGCGGCGACCGTGCCGTCCGTCACCACATCCACGATGTACTTCTTTAAGGACAGGTGTTCCTACAACGGTAAAGTGAACCATCTGAATTCCATTACTTACACAGATTATACAATAACACGATAACATGTACCATGGTGTAATTTATATTGTTTTAGGTCATCTACAGGACAAATAACCCCCCCCCCCCCCCGAGGATCAGTAACGTTGCATCTTATCACCACATACTTATCGGTGTGGGCTCCCATAACCCCACCAGGAGAACTATGTTTTAAAACAAGTCAACGTTGATGCATATTATTTTTCAGACGGAGCGGAACCAGAACAAGCTGCATGAGCATTCAGGATCAGTTGGTCAGCAGATAAACATGCTATCAGATTATAAGAAGGAGAAGGCACTGGGATGGACCTGAAACCGCAGTCCTACATCAGTTAATGGAATTCATTGGGCTGAACGTGACCCCAACCCCAACAAGCCGGCTGTCCGGCAGCTGTAATACCCCCCCTTACTCACAGCCAGCCCACAACATACATCTCAGGAGTGGCCTGAAATAGCAAGTAAATGTTTCTGACAAGGACATCGGGGAGGTCTGACGAGTACGTGTCACTCACGCGAGGTGTCTGTATGTCATAAAGGACCTTAAAAGAGAACAAGACCTACTGGTCAGCCTACCTACGCAGTGGCACCTGGGACAGAGGGGATCACTGACAACTGGTGGAATTAGGGCTGGGCGATATCATAGCGATATATTATATCGCGCGTGTGCAATAATCACCAGGGCTTCAGATGACAGACAAAGCATTTGGTCGGACGCCAGCTATTCGGTGCAATACGGACATTTATTTATGCCGATAATTTGCTCAAAAGATTTAGTATGGCTTAAATATTAAATGAGATGCGTACTAACCCAAAAGTTAGTAATCTGTATAAATTTTATGTTTCTTAAATTTGAGTAGCATAGCACCGCACATAATACTGTTTTGGTAGACTAAGGCTTGACCGTTATTCACCGAAGTCGCGGTGAAGAAGAGCAGGCACGACATCTTTTAAAAGAGGAGATCTTGTCGATAAACGAGGTAGAAAGACGTCGGCGGTGTGGTGGTACTTTTTGCAGTTCAAAGTCTGACACATTTATGAAACACAAAGATATGCTGTATTTATGACTTTTGGACGTCATACAAAGCCACATTAATATTTTAGCCGTACTACTATACTGCTTAAAATTGTGGTCGTGAATAAGTGTACGTGTAGCACCGAAAAGCTGGCGTCCGGCCAAATGTTGCGCCTGGTGATTAGTGCAGATGCGTGATGCGATATCGATATGACATCGCCCAGCCCTAAGCGGAAATCAAATGACGGCCCAAAAGGAGGGATCCCTCAGTAAAGACTGACTAATGGTTGTGCGTAGAATCAACGCAATACCCTGATGCACACCTACCTATTGCACATCACGGCGACGCAGACCACACACAAGTATAAACGCTCACAACAGCAGAAGCCACTCGCATAGACCATGGTGTAAACTCTGCGCAGAGCCCACAAACAACCATAAATCAGGCGTAAGCGTAGTAACACAAACATTTCCAATGCCCTCGAAGGCATGAAGCTCCAAGGCACCGCACTCTGTCATTATGAGGCACGTGGCACACGCCCCAAAAGTTCTTCTGAACGCCCATTAAAGCCTCCACTCGACCTGGGGAAGCTGGGCGCTTATCAGATGCTGCTGACAATTCCAAGAGGAAAAATGTAAAAGATTGATGAAAGCATATAAAAACAGCTACCAATTATCTCATTATTCTGTCATTGCCATGACAAACTCGCACCCTGACCCAAATCACCTGCATGAGGAATTCCTTTTGGCTGGATACAGGACGCCTGCCATTTATTGGACGGTAATCAATCTGCAAATTCCGCTTTTCAGTTTAACTTTTTCTTTGATGTTCATCACTTTAAGAATGAGTGCGGGGGCACAGAACATTACCAAATCCCAGGTTTCGGGTAAATAAGCTCTTAGCTTTTCTCTGTTAACCCTTCCCCACAATGGAGGCAGCCCATCGATTACGGCGGGGTAATGAATTAAAGGCTGTTGGGAGGGGAATCCAGCGCGGAGACTCGACTTTGCTCATTACAGGTAAGGTGACCAGAGAACCCCAATAAACATCAAGCAGCCAGGAGGACGGCGCCGGATGACAGTGAGGTGTTACGGGGCGGATTAACAGGCGCGGGGGGTGAGAAACGGGCCTTTAAAAGTGCGGGACGCTTGGGCTCAGCTTTACAGCCCGGCGGCGATGCGCGTATCGATTGGGCACCTTCGTCGGAGGGCGGCCACGCCAAAACGCTGCGTCGTGAAGAGAGGTGGAAGGCTTTACAGGCTATAAACGTTTAAAGACGGAAATGAGATACGGCGGAGTGCTCATCACCCCCACGCAGAGGCGGCTGGTGTCCCCCCCCCCCATCATCAGGAGCCATACTGCAGCTCCTGGGCTGTACTGCACCCCCCCCCCACCCCCCCGCCTTCCTGGGACCCCCGGCTCTCTGGCCCTCAGCCAGGACCATTCCACCCTCTTCCTGGGGGGACAGAT
>JABFEA020000010.1:20786682-20798109 GCA_019775915.2 Cyphomyrus plagiostoma | reverse complement strand
GTCAGAAAATTGCACTAAATGTTGAAAAAGTGGCAAGTAAAAAAATGTGTTGTAACTTTACAAACGGCGCCCCATAGCTTTCCCTTTTTAATATATCGTAATTAATATTTAAAATATATTATCGTGACTGATTTATGCCGGTATGTCACTATGATGGCAATAAGCCAAACCTGGCTCTGTAAAAAGTACAAAATGTAGATCGGCTTTTCTGGCATTTATCTATAGGGTTTGGTGGTCACAGTTGTATAGAAATCTTTGATTAACTTTTGATTGTCAGCAGCCTTAATCTGGCTCGCACGCGTTACCGACCTTATCTTCCATTCAAACAGCAACTGGAACTTAAAGAGGCTCTTTGCAGCTGGTGACGCGACTCTTCTTCCTCATTTAATCGAAAACTGGGCGCCGCTCCCATGCCGCTTAACTCTGGCATTCACATTGTATTTTTTTTCAAAAGCAATTTCCCTGATTTCAAGCAACATTTCTTTTAAATAAAACAAAACATTTTCAAAATACAGTATTACCAGTCAAATTTCTATCAGCATGACAACCTTAAGGTTTAAAGATGCTTTTTGGGTAAGTTGTGAAACTTCTTCACTTATTGTACGAAAACTTGCTCAATGCATTATGTTGAAAGTTAGTTAATTTGCTTTGTAAAGAGTCACCAGCCAAGAGTTTTGTTAAAAAAAAAAATGTTTTTATTATTACTCACAGTTCAGTGATGCGTATTTTTTATGCGTACTGTGATATTCTCTGGGCTTCTGAAAATAACTTCATATCACTGTCATCCGGATAGTGTTTTACAAAAGGGTAGACTTATGTAATATGTACAATGTGTCACGTAATAAATACAGTACACAAGTCACCTGCAGTGTTTACATTTATAACAAATAGAAAATTGTATGTTATGAAAATATACACTTTTCATGAAACCTTAGTGATTTTGCCATAGTTAACTATGAGGAAACAATATCTCCGGTTGGGTGTGAGTGACGGAAATGTCTGAACTGAGCTATTTTAGCAAAAGGCAGAATTCAAAATAAACTCGTTTATTCTGTTGTCCGTATCTATATTAAACTGCTACTTAATTATTTTTTTGCATAAGTATATTAATAATCTTTCATGAGGTATATGGGAAAATCTGTAAAAAAAGAAATAGTCAACATTTGTCTCTAACACTAACGTTATTAGGTAGATGAAACCCGAATCTTTTTAATAAAGAGAAAATACTTCATTAATGGTCAACTAATCTGTCTTACTCGGCAATAAGTTTTCACGGTTGATTAGAGTAAAACATGCCCATTTATGTACGATTTACAAAAAGAAACACATTTTGTTCTCGCGACATTATTATGTTGGCAAATGGACAATAAAAACGAAAAGGGTCATCTAATGAAGTAGGAATTTATTAAGTGTGCTTTTAGCGTGGTGGAATCTTCTGCCGAGAGCTTCCTGTAATGCTATTTTGGCCGTGTGACAACCATATTAAATGTTTTGTACGTCTTTGATCTTTTGACTATGGTGCATTGCGCGGCTGCTGATGTGCAACGCAACAGAAGGTTTCTGGGTTGATTTGCATTGAAGGCATTGTACAGCAGTCTTCCTGGCTGTACCTCTGCACGCGTGAAAACTGCAAATTGCGGGGAAACTTCCACTATTCAGACTTATTACATAAAACAGAACGTCTTTACGGTGTTTATTTAAATAAATTTGCTGTGGTTTAAACTAAACTCTAAGGATAGAGCTACATTATGTTGGTCATCGCAGATGATATAATGGTCACACAAGCCATTAAACTGAGCCAATATATAACCATCTACTAGATTTACTAACTGGGGGGTGGTGTAAGACAAGGCAGGTTAAGAAGCTATGCGTGTGATGGGAAGGTTACTGGTTCAAATCCCAGGGTCAGCAGAGTGATGTCATCGGGCCCCTAAGCAAGCTCTTTAACCTGCAATTGCTCCAAGGACTGTCTGAACCTGCGTTATCAAAACATGCATCATTTTGGATGAAAGGGTATACTAAATAAGTAAAATGAGGTTGAGGTAATGCCTCACATTCACTCTAAATCAGGTGTTCTGTCAAACTATAATGTATAGGCCTATATCAGTTTATCTATCTGGTATAAGGTGGTTAAATATGAATTACTTTACAGGATACAGGTCTTTGAAAGATATAACATATTTTAAGTGGACTTACAAATGTTACAAGTGCTTTGTTGCATCATTGACAGTAAACGTTAATGCTTTTATGCAAGTTACGAATATGATTGTGTGTATATGCTACCCTGGGTGTCCCTTGTCTTGTGCTCATTGTGCCTGAGATAGGCTCCAGGGTAAGTGGTTGGACGATGATGGATGGATGGATGGATCCTATGTATGTAGTTATTGCTGAGACACAGCTGCCATGATTTTCTCCAGGGGGCAGATTTCAATGATCACATCGGATATGAAGTGCTGATGCAGAGACTCTGTGAGGGCCGGCGTATGTGCAAGGATGTGGAAGAGCTCCTCAAACTAAGGTAAGTCCCTCAGATCGATGGCTGGCCCCATGAGTGCATTTGTAAAGCATAGTAAGCACAGCTGCATGTCTGCGGGTCCACCTACACAGAGCTCTGGCAGAGGAGAAGTATGGGAAGGAGCTGGTGACGATCGCTCGCAAGTGCGGGGGCCAGATGGAGATCAGGTACATCACACGTGTCGGTACCGGTACAGGACAACAACCCCCTTAAACACTCAGAGGATGACAGTCCCACATTTAAGTCTATTTATGAATGTTTCACCGATCTCACGGCAATAGACACATGACTGTGGCTGTCAAGATCGAAATATAGCATGTGGTGATCAGGGAGGAAAGAAAGGTAGAGTGTGTCCGTCATGCCTGGATGATGCTCCCAAATTACCCACTTATCTAATGAGTGTTTTGCACACGCCTAAGTATTTTAGGTGCAGCAAATATAGGCCACAGTGTGCTGAGGTTCCGAACCCTAAGACTGCAACTTAAACACGAATGAAATTAAATCTGTAGGCACGTACATTTCAGCAGCAGTGATGTCAAACATCGATAACAATAAATATCTTTTTCTGTCTCTGAAACAGCACACTGCGAGCTTCCTTTGATCAGCTCAAAGCAGGTAAGTCGATACTGGGCCTGTTTTTATTGAGAAACCTTTCCATCGTGCCCCGTGGCAACATGCACCCCTCCCCGAACGGTGAACCTGTACTTCCAGAAATGGAAAACACGGGGAATTTACACATCCAGCTGTCGGTGATGCTGAAGGAAGAAGCGAAGGGGATAGAGATTTTCCGGGAGCAGCAGAAAGAGAAAAGGAAGAAGGTGAACATGAAGATATAGAGATTGAATGCGTTTCTATCATGTATTTGATACACGTGCAGCTCTCACTGTGCATATCCAACATCGATGCAGCACTCCATTACATTCCATTTACTGGAATATTCTCCTGTGTTTTGCAGTTTGAAGGAATAATGGAGAAAATTCATAAAAATAAGGTGATCTTGTACAAGAGAACCATGGAGGTGAGTCATGGGAACATGAATGGATGGGGAGGCGGGGGGATGGGGAGGGGGTATGATGGCTATAAAGCCAACTAGCCAGTAGCATGTGCTGCTTGACTCATGAGTGGAACAGCCACCTAAAATAGAAAGTAACATGCAGCAAGCAAGCATTTCAGCATCGAACGTTCTTCTGCTTTCTGTTTGTCTTTAGACAGGTTGTTGTTAGTAACTTGGCACAAATACTATGATTGGTTAAGGACTGATATAATGCAGCTTTACAGTTATGCATTGCCCATGCGAGACAGAGAGACGAGGATTGTACAATGTCACCTGCGTCACATCACTGCTATTCTCTCAGATATACTGGTGAAGTGTGGGGACAAATCGACAAATTAACTACAAATTTATGATATGTTCGCAGATGAATGAATGTTCTGTGCTTGCGCTTACGTGCATTGACCTGTCCAAAGACAGCCCTCAGACTGACAAATAGGTATTTAAAAATGTGATTGGTTAATATATGTGGATATATACACATACATACAATATGGAGTTGGTCACTCCTTTGCAGCTATAACAGATGCAACTCTTCTGGGAAGGCTTTCCACAAGTTTATGGTGTGTGTCTGTCAGAATTTTTGCCCATTCATCCAGAAGAGTATTAGTGAGGTCAGGCACTGTTGTTGGATGTGACGGTCTGCCTCACGGTCTCTGTTTTAGTGGAGGAGGGATTCACTGTAACTAAGGCGCCCAGCCCCACCCCTGAAAAACACCCCCCATATCATTATCCCTCCTCCACAAAACTTTACAGTTGGCACTATGCAGTCAGGCAGGTAACGTTCTCCTGGCAACTGCTAAGCTCAGATTTATCCATCAGACTGCTAGACAGAGAAGCGTGGCTCATCTCTCCACAGCACACGTTTCCAGAGTCCAGTGGTAGTGTGGTTTACACCACTCCATCCTATATTTGGCATTGCTCTCGGTGATGTGAGGCTTGCATGCTGCTGCTCGGCCAGGGAAGCCCAGTCCATGAAGCTCCCAGTGCACAGTTTTTGTACTGGGGTTAATGCAGAGGAAGTTTGCAATTCTGCAGTTGAGTCAACAGAGCGTTGGTGACTTTTATGCACTATATACCTCAGGACTCGGTGATCCCGTTCTATACTTTATGTGGTCCCCACTTCAGGTCTAACTTTCAGTTGTTCCTCAACACTTCCACTTTGCAGTAATACCTCTTACAGTTGACCATCACCATAATAATACCACGATTGAATTCACTAAGCTCTTCAGAATAACCCACTCTTTCGCAGACGTTTGTAAACGTGACATATGAACAGGGAAAAGGAAAAAAAAACTTGAATAGGGACACCCTCCACTTTCAACCTTAAGGCGTTTGATGCACCTAATATATACACTTCCATTCAAAAGTTTGTGGTCACTTAGAATTCCCTTGTTTTTCATGAAAACATACATGAAATGAGTTTTATTGGGAAATATAGCTAAATAAATAGGAAATAGTCATAGACAAAGTTATAAATAATCATTTTTGAAATTAAAATAATAATTGTGTTCATCAAAATTGGTTTTGTCAGAGTACTGCTGTTACAGCCTTGTGGTTCTTGGCCATTCTAGATGTCTGAGGAGATTTCAGCCACTGCTTCCTGGAGCATCTTCCACTTCTTACGTACCATTCGGCCAAGCTGCTCCCATAACAGCTCAGTAGAGTTGACATCCAGTGACTGTGTTGGCCTCTCCATTATACACAAAATACCAGCTGACCGCTTCTTCCGTAATTAATTCCTGCATAATTTGGAGCTGCTTTTGGGTCATTGTCCTGTTGTTGGACGAAACTGGCTCCAATCAAGCACCGTCCACAGGGTCTGGCATAATGTTGCAGAATGGAGTGACAGCCTTCCTTCTTCAGGATCCCTTTTACCCAGTACTATCTCCCACTTTGCCGTCCCCAAAGCAGCCCCAGACCATCACATTGCCTCCTCCATGCTTGACAGATGTCGTTCAGCACTCCTCCAGCGTCTTTTCATATGATCTGCACCTTACAAACATTCTTCTTTGTGATCCGGACACCTGAATCTTAGATTTATCTATTCATAGCACTTTTTCCCCAATCTTCTTCTGTCCATCTCCATGTTCATTTGTCCATCTCAGTCTTTTTTTTTGGCCATTCTGAGACTCTGCATCTTTTTCTTTGCGTGCCAGCATGCCTGAGTTGCCTCTTCACTGTTGATGTTGAGACTGGTCTTTAGTGGATACTGTCTAATGAAGCTGCCAGTTAAATACCTATGAAGGGTCTGATTCTCAAAGTCACACTGTAATATATTTATCCTCTTGCTCAGTTATGCTCCAACGTCTCCCTCTCCTCTTCCTATTGTGGTTGGAGCCAGTGCTGCTCTGTGAAAGGAGCAGTACACAGCACGGTGCGAGATTTTTCCGGGGATTTTCTCACATGAAATAGACTTCATTTCTCAGAACAAGAATAGACCAACAAGTTTCAGATGAAAGTTTTTGTTTCTGACCATTTTCAGTTTGTAATTGAACCCACGATCGCTGATGCTCCAGATACTCATCTAGTCCAAAGAAGTCCAGTTTTATTGCTTCTTCAGTCAGCACAACAATTTTCATTTGTGTTAACATAATTACAGAAGGGTTTTCTAATGATCAATTAACCTTTTAAAATGATAACCTTGCATTAGCAAACACAACATTCCACTGGAACACAGGACTAATTGTTGCTGATAATGGGCCTCTGTACACCTATGTAGATAATCCATTTAAAAACAGCCGTTTCCAGCTATGATAGTCATTTACAACACTAACAATGTCTGCACAGTATTTCTCCTCAATCTGATGTTATTTTAATGGACAAAAAACTTCAAGGAATAATTAAAGTAATTTGTAAGAGACCTCAAACTTTTGAACGGTAGTGTGTGTGTACATACACACGCACACATACATCCAAATATATATACATGCACAATATATACTTACACACACACACGCGCACACATATATCTATACATGCACTATTTTTCAACTGGTTGATCACGACTTAAATACCAAACACTGGCCACGTGTCTACAGCTTCCACTTGTGGAATAAGTGAGAAAATCACATGCAGAAAGGAGAACAAACCACCATCCAACCACAGCTAGTTCACACTGGATGGCAAACAGAGGCAGAAAGGGCAGCCCTTCACCTCCGCCCTGCACCGCTTAGCCAAGAAACCTTCTGGAATATTCTCCGCATCAATGACATCCACTACCCGTCGAGTTTACACACACTAACATTTCCCTGTATTTACTTGTTGTGTTGGGACCTAGATTATGCTTGATAATGATCTACCTGTGAACGGTGCCATTTTAGGAGCAAACTCTCTTCTCGGACGATTGGCGGAGCTGAAGGGGTCAGCCTGAGGTCACACTGTCAGGAGAATTACTAAAAAATGCTACATTTGTCAGGAACTGGAAATGTTATTACCTACAGCTGACGGTATAAGTAAAACCAAAATTATCATTTTAAATTATGGCCAACATTTTTATTAAATTTAAAATAAATTTCACAGTTGGGCATTGCAAAAAATTACATTTTTATAAATTTTTCGGTAAGTATAGAAATGGATGAGCATCCAGATTTGATAGCCCTCAGTGGATGGTTTCTATGGCATGACATCATTAATTTCTCAGGCCTCTAGATTTTCCCGCTGCAACAGCATGTTCAGATGCAGTGAAACACGCGTCTGTGATTCCAGCTATATGCATTCTGCTTCCTGAAAAAGACACATCTGTAAAGCCCTCTGATTCCCCTGCAGTCCAAAAAGATCTACGAGCAGCGGTGCCGGGAAGCAGATGAGGCCGAACAAACCGCGGAGCGGTTGGAAAGCACCTCCAGCGCCACCTCCAGGCAGGCAGAAAAGGCAAGTCCCTTATGGCCGCTGGGGTCAGCGAGATGGGTCCCATTTCCTAAAGAATTCAATGCTGATGGTGGAAAAGTTTGATTGGCTGTTAAGTATCACCTTACGCAGAAAGTAAAATCAATTTCAATTTTTTTAAATCAATTTACACAATTATTTCAAACAGATATTTTTCTAGTAAGTATTATCATAACAAGCAGGTTAGTAATCTATGTCGAAAAGGTCCTTTAACCCAACTACCCAGTGAGGCCGGCTCACCCTGAGCTTTCTTCACTTCCATGTCACTTTGGACAAAAGCATCTGGCCAATAACTGTAACTTAGGCGTTGAAGGTTTCAGAAGCTTTGCACTTTATGACATTTTGTTTTCACCAAAGCGGAAGCGAGTTGTTTTTGTTCCCAGTCTTTATTTCATTATGACATTTTCTGCGTGAACGTTCCCTTCCTGTGATGAATCAGGTCCACAGCAAGGCCCGACAGTGCAAGGTGGTGGCTGCAGAAGCAGGTGAGAGACCGCAGCATGTGACAAGCTGAACTCCTGTCCTTGGAAGCAGGATATGGGACAGGGCAGCAGCGTCCAGGCCTGTGTCTGTCCATTCGTTTTGGTGTGTGGGCGTCATCTCTGTGGCTCACCAAAGGGCAGGTTTTGGCATCAAGATTTGGGTTTGGAAACTCATTTTATTGCCTCGAAAGCAGAGACAGCAAATTTCTGACTAGCAACATCACGAAACCCGAGGTGGAACTTTCAGGTCCACAAAGTACATATTTTGTTTCAACTAACCAGTTAAGTATGAAGAGTCATAATCACAGAGGACTAAACTGGCTGATTGAAACAAAATCTTGCTCTGGGCTTTTACTTTCTGGACCGAACTTTCCACCTCTGCATGAAACTGTGCTCTTCTACTCTTTAGCATGGCTCATGTGTTGGTCAAACAAATGGATGCACTGAGGTTTGGTTCACCACCAAAATCTGCACAGAACGTCAGAGCACAGTGTGCAAATTGGCGAATGGCGTGAAGAATATCCTTTTATTTTTCTCTAGAGAAGCAATACGTGTCCAACGTCACCCAACTGGAGAAGGTCCGGCAGGACTGGGAGAGCACACACGGGAGCACATGCGAGGTAGCTCTGCCCCCCCCGTCCAGCTGCTCCTCCTGTCTGCTATGGTCGCACTTGGCCCCCACATGAAATAATAAAAATACAAATACTAGCATAATGGTTAAAGTATGTATCACTCGCAGGACCACAGATATAGAATCTGTGATATAGTAAAGATATGCCAGGCTCCTTTTTAAGGGCTAGATTCTCGCTGGTATCCTGCTCTGTTGGTTCCAGTGATGAAGATCACTGCCGGGCTGTTTGGGTTGCAGGTGTTCCAGCAGCAGGAGCTGGACCGGATCAGCTTCCTGAGGAACGCCATGTGGGTGCACTGCAACCATTTCTCAATGCAGTGCGTCAAAGACGACGAGGTCAGTGGGAGCAACGTGTGACTCTGCGGGTCGGGGCTTTGTGCCCGTGAATGGATGAGTAGTCAAATAGGTCAATAAATAAACCACAGACACTGTAATATAACAACTATGTTTTGTTTTGTAATTAGTATGGTGGCAAAATATGTCCAGAGCCCATGTAATTCTGAGAAAATTTTAGGGAAAAAACCTTGCATGCCTGCATATTGTTTTGAAGGGCACTAGTAAATGTATAGGAAACTGTGACTGTATCCAACTTAAGACTGTTTTTACAGTATTATGAGGAAGTTAGGAAGACTCTGGAACAGTGTGATACCACCACAGACAACAACTGCTTCATTAGGACGAAAATGACTGGCTCAAGCCCACCAGGTAATTGCCTACTGTGTCAGTATTACGATACTCTAGAAAAAAATGATTTATTAGTGAAAATGGTGCCAGAAATGATAAAACCTTATTTTCATACCTCTCATGTTTCTTTGGTCACAAATTGATTGATTGACTTTATTAATCCCACAATGGGGGAAATCCTTAGAAACAGCAGCAATAGTAAAAAAGACAGTATAACAGGATCCATAGGATCAGCAATATAATGTAAACTAACAATATAAAATATAATATAAATATAACAATATAATATATATAAATATATACAGTCATGCACAGAATTATTCATACCCCAAGCAAATTTTGACATAAAGTAACTTTTATTTAACCAGCAAGTTTCTTCTTGATTGGAAATGACACAGGCGTCTCCCAGAAGATAATAAGATGATGTACAAGAGGCATCATTGGGGAAAAAAATATTTCTCAGGTTTTATTTACATTTGAACAAAAAGTGGCATGTCCAAAATTATTCATACCTCTTGCAAACTGTCACAGTCTATGGGAAAATCCAAAGTTCTATACCATTCCAAATACTCCAAGCTGTTCTAAAGCATCCTAACTTCCCTGATTCATTGGGAACAGCTGTTTTAATTAACTTAACAGGCGAAAAACAGCAGCTCTCTGCAGTTGGTTTGTGGACAGTCATGGCTAAGACAAAGGAGCTGTGGCTGTGCATTGTGGCTGCCCATAAGTCAGGAAAGGGCTATATCTAAATGTGTTCAAGTTCCAGTAGCTACAGTGCAAAGTATTATTAAAAAATACAAGACGTTCCGCACTGCGGAAAATCTCAGAGGACGTGGTGGGAAGCCAAAATTGACACCTGTGTTGGCCAGGAGGATAGTGAGAGAGGTGAACGAGAATCCAACTCTTAAATAGATCTTTTTAAATAATTGCTAGTCTGGTTTAGTACACTGATCTCCAAACCATTGGATAATAAGCCATTAAATAACCACATGACCCTGTATCTTGAAAAAGTTAAGTAAGCATGTTCGTGAAAAGACCTTATTGATATTTCTGCATTGTCAATACCCATACCTGTATGACAGAAAGTGATTCACGTTTTAAGTGAACATTTTGCACATTAAATAGATTTTGATACATTCTTTGAATGTTTTTATACTGCCAGTTGAGGGCATTGTGGATTTTCATACTGTGGTAGAGCACCCTACTTGTAGGAAGTGCTCATTGAACCTCATGGTTGTGTCCCTAGCCCCCGTTTCCTTTGAGAATTACTACGAGAGGGATGGGCCATCCCACGGCAACGGCACCCCCCGCATGGGAGGAGGAGGAGGAGGAGTCATGAGGAGGTTAGAGGTCAATTCACCAAACACAGCCTCTGCTCCTTAGCAGTGTCTGATCTATGTACCGACGCTCCACGGGTTACAAGCCGGTTACGTTCCCATAAACCTATTGTAAGGCAAAAATATCAAAAGGCGAAAATGCATCTTATTATGGTACACCTAACCTAATAAACACCACAGCCTAGCATAACCTACAGTTGGGCAAAATCATTAAAACATAGCTTATTTTATAATAAAGCATTGAGTATCTCATGTAATGTATTGAATAAAGTACTAGAAGTGAAAAACATTTACCAATCGTAAAGTCAACATATCGTAACACGGACCATCGTAACCCTGGGAGCATGTAGGTGTCTGTGCATGTCTGTGTGTGTGTGTGTATATATATATAAATAAATAAAATTGTATACGTATAAAATTCATACGTGTCCATGAATACAATACTCTTACACAGAATAGTTCAGGTAATCATTTTCAGCAATTATCAAGTATTGATTTAGTCAATAAAGCCATTTCAGATATCCTGCTTTCCAATTCATGTCAGTAAGCGTGAAATTTAATTTTAATTTCTAGGTTTTCTAATCTTTTGCAAAGTAACGGCGGGTCAAGGCTGAATATCGCTGAAGCTTCACAGTCAGCAAGATCATCTAGTGGTCAGTACTGGTGACACTTTAGATGGCCATCCAATTTACCGCAGCATTTCTCAGCCTTCTTTCTGCCGCAGCAGGCCTTCCATAAGGCATTTCTCAGCCTTCTTTCTGACGCAGCAGGCCTTCCATAAGGCATTTCTCAGCCTTCTTTCTGCAGCAGCAGGCCTTCCATAAGGCATTTCTCAGCCT
>JABFEA020000010.1:20759291-20786582 GCA_019775915.2 Cyphomyrus plagiostoma | reverse complement strand
GCAGCAGGCCTTCCATAAGGCATTTCTCAGCCTTCTTTCTGCAGCAGCAGGCCTTCCATAAGGCATTTCTCAGCCTTTTTTCTGATGCAGCAGGCCTTCCATAAGGCATTTCTCAGCCTTCTTTCTGCAGCAGCAGGCCTTCCATAAGGCATTTCTCAGCCTTCTTTCTGCAGCAGCAGGCCTTCCATAAGGCATTTCTCAGCCTTCTTTCTGCAGCAGCAGGCCTTCCATAAGGCATTTCTCAGCCTTCTTTCTGCAGTAGCAGGCCTTCCATAAGGCATTTCTCAGCCTTCTTTCTGCCACAGCAGGCCTTCCATAAGGCAGCGTTTTCCCTCTGCTACTGTGCCACGGGATTGTCTGGCTGATGAATCACCTCACCGTCAATTTAAGGGATCATCCTGCAACACTGTGGCCAGCACCCACTAAATATTTCTGCGCAGTGAAATTATTCCCAGTTAAACTGTTAAATGATTTCAGAAACGAATTATAATACTAGAAGGAAATAGCTGAAAAAATCATGTTTGTATCTCTAAAGAGAAACTGAGTATTTTGTGTATCATGTAGTGAGTTTCATTACAGATTTGGTCCTTCTATGACCTCTCATCTTAAAAATGGCTTACAGAGTTTAAAAGTTGTTGACTGCTGGGTGGTTTTGATGCCCCCTCCGTGTTCATGTCTTGCCTCCACACACTAAGTGGAAAAACAGATAAAGTTCCTTTATTGCTTCTCCTGTTCTTACTCCCCAGGTCAAAAGTCGAACCTGACGAATGCGTCTGTCGCGGCCCTCAACAGAGATGCTGAGTACCAAGTCCTGTTTGATTATAGAGCACAGGTCAGTTGCAACACCTGCAGAAGCAAAGAGGTCCCATGGCTGCGGTGTGACGCATGGCCACTCATGGGGCTTAAACAGCGCATGGCGGGGGCCAGGCCCTGGGGGTGTGATGTACTGTAGCTATTACAGAAGGCTGCCCGAGTGCTGGGGAGGGGGGCATGCAGGCCATTTACGTTGGCCTCTGTTTACAGGACCAGGATGAGCTGACGATTCTGAATGGGGAGAGAGTGGTGGTGCTGGAGAGGGGGGAGGATGGCTGGTGGCAGGTGGAGAGGAACGGCCAGGCCGGGCTCGTCCCAGGGTGCTACCTGACCAAAGCATGATGGGAGCCATGGGAGGGGCTACGCCTCACGCAGTCCGGCCGCCCAGTAGCGACGTCAGTCTCTCATCCCCCGGCTACAATAACATAACTTCAGTCTAATGAAACAACACCTTATACATCGTCTGTTTCGTCCGTGATCTGCAGCTGTAATGGTTTCACCGTCTAATTTGAACTCCAACATTTTTGTCACGAATGCTATCTGTGGAAATATTAGCGATGTCTTGAAACTTGAGTAGTGCTGCTGATTCCTTTCCATGCTAAAAGTGTTTTATTTATTGTGTATACTGCGGTTGGTGAGTTACTCATGTCAGGAAAATTATCAACTGAAAATAAAACAAACCAAAGTTCATCGTGCCCTGACACTTTTGAAAACCAGTGGAAGGTTACACCTACTTTTTCCACTACATTTTCAGGCTCTAACACAAACAATAGACCTTTATCACTTTCAGATCACATTTTTGTTTTAGAATTTTCACTTCTCTGACAATTTCACCTAAAGAAACTTTACATAACTCTGCCAGCTACCATTCAATATAATTTACCAGAGGTGTTAAGTGCCTTGTTTAAACACAGTACTGCAGAAAGTGGCACTCCAATCAGTAACCTTTACAACTTATATATTTCTAGGAAATTGCAACCAAGGTGGTTTACTAAGGAAATTAAGAATGAATTCAGGAGGAAAAGGGCTCTGTTCACAAATGATTTCAAAATTAATCAGGAGTATCTAAGTCTACAGGTAGAGTTACAAAATAACATTAGACTCGCTAAGAGGAATGTAGAAAGCATGACTGCATTGGAGGCTAAGAATGACAATAAAAGTTCTTAAAATACTTTAACTCCAAAAGAGCTCTAAAAGCTGAAATCACCAATTTGCAGGATAGCAAGGGGGTTATAATTGAAAATGAAATTGATATAGTAAATGAGTTTAATGATTATTTTACATGGATGTTCACAGTAGAGAACATGATTAACTTACCACCATTTAGTACGAATACAGCGTCATCTATGACCAATATATGGATAATTGAGACCGATGTGGTACTAAGCCTAGCTAAACTCAAAATAAATAAATCGCAGGGCCCTGATGGCATCTTACCTATAGTTTTAAAATAAATGAGGGATATTATTAGCCAACTTTTAACCTTACTATTTCAGAAATCCTTATCTACTGCCGTGGTACCTTCAGACTGGAGGCATGCCAATATAACACCCCTATTCAAAAAAGGGGATAGAAGTAATCCAGCAAACTATAGGCTAATCAGTTTAACTTGCATAACTGGAAAAGGAATGGATGCTATAATCCAAGTGAAAATGGTAGATTACCTGGATTCAAATAACATTGAGGGATAGCCAACATGGATTTAGGAGAGGTAGATCCTGTTTAACTAATCTACTTGAGTTCTTTGAGGAAGCTACAAGAGAAATTGATCACAAGAAGACCTATGATGTGATCTCCTTAGATTTCCAGAAGGCCTTTGATGTTGTCCCCCACAAACGGCTGTTGCATAAGCTCTGAAGAGGAGGACACCACAAACAACTGGGGACTGTTAACTGCTAAGAGAAGCCATTTTGTTGCACTGGTGAAATGCTGCTCTTATCATGAATAATAATAATAATAATAATAATAATAATAATAATAGTAATAAAGACCCAAGGTTGGATCACTTAAAAAAATTGTGCTGTTCACACCAATATGGGCAAACTGTTGTTGTTGGTGTTAGCTACAAGTCCAACTGAAACAAAACCAAAATCAACTGCCCAAGAAACGTGCACAGCCACAAGCATCTTAAGTGATAGAAAGAACGCCATTTTCTCAAACACAATGACAGGTCTACATTTATTTTATTGAAAGAGGTCTGACTTATTTACAGTAATAACATCACATTATTTTATTCTACACAACTATTTGTCAAACTTGATTTCTCAAAAGTATACAACTGCACACAAAAGAAAACTATTAAACAATAATAATTCACCTCTCACTGGAATACACAGTGCATAGATTATTCCCAAATTCCATTCACATATTGTCTACAGGACCCTCAAGTTAATCACTCAGAAAACAGTCAGAAAGTTTTGAGCAGAAGTCTGTCTAGAAGGATGTTATGTCATGTTATTACTCAGAAAGTGATATCGGCAATGGGCTGAAACCAACTCTGCAAGACGACAACAAAACCTAATAAAGGACAAAGGGGTATTTACAGCTCGTACTGGGTGCTTACAAAATGTCTTCAAAACCTACACATAGTGCAAACTAATAAGAAAGAACATCACCCCGTTATCTTCTGTTTGCCATGCTTCATAAAACACAGGACAAAAAAAGGTCATTGCTATTTATGCTTAAGATCTTGTGAAGACTGCAATATCAACAAAAAAGGCATGGCATGAATGGTGTATTGCTGCCTCACCCAACAGCAGTGCACAGTGGTAGTTATCCTGCACTGTGCACGGCGCGCTTTAGCTTATGGCGGCAGGAAGCCCACGCAGTCACATGGCACGGAGCTCTCTAGGCGTACGTCCCCCCGGTGATGAGCAGCTCGTACGCCGGGTCACGGCTCCGGCGGCATAGGACCACGCAGGCACACAGCATCCCAAGCATCTGCGGCAAAGAACCAGCAGCCTCATTAAAACCTGCAACATGCCCGCTCATGGTCCGGTTGCAAGTTTAATGCACGATTGCATCGCACTAAATACATACCTTCTTCAAAAATACTCTTCACAAGCTAATTTGGTTATAATTATGTTGAACATTACTGACAAGGTCGCTGTTTACCATACACTTCAAAGCTACAAGACTCACAATATTACATTTAAAAAGATGTAAATATATATCTCAAATATTAAAAATATCAGGCTGATGGGCAGGTTTGTAATTATGTACACGCTGTGTCTTTAATAAAACAGACCTGCCATTTCAAACCACATACATTTTAAACGAATACGAATGTACATGAAGTGGGATTACTGCTGGGTGGTATGGCCAAACATGTATCAAATGTAGATATACTATATATGGAGAATTGTTGTTATAAAGTTATCACTGTTAGAAAAAAGGGTGTACATAATTACCAGGGGTCCCCTCGCAATACACTCTGTACAGCAACCCATAGTGCTTCTAGCTGCGAACATTATTATATATGCCTATTGAAGCATTGCAGCCGTTGTTTCAGGTATTCTACAATATGGCGGTATATGCAAAATTCATACCATACTGGAAATTAAAACCGGTATATGGCCCAGCACTATATGGGATAATAATTTATTTGTAAATAGATTTACCTGTATCGCTGCAAACGTCAGAGCTGCCCAGATAACATACATCATGATCTGCTTCAGTTTCTTCACCACAAGAGCTTCACATCCCTGGAGGAAAACAAAGCCGTTCATTTCACTTTATCCGTATTCCGGTGATACTGAATCCAAAATTCACAAGGATAAAAGAAACACAGTGATTCCGGCATCATAACCTGTGGCTCTAAGCGAGTCAGAATACAAGTATCAGCAGGTGTCAGCAGTCATGATTTTTAAGGAGAGCATTTATGTTGACGATGACGGTTTTGGTTGGAATAAAGCCAAGAAAAGCTTTGAGGTCCCATTTTACAATGCCCCCCCCCCCTTTTGCCACTTATTAATGGTAGTAACTCATTAATAAAAAAAAAACTGCTACAACTTGTTTAAAATTGTCTATTAATAATTTACAAAGTGTGACAACCTAATTCATAAACAGATTATAAACCATTCATAAACGCTTTATATGAGTAGCCTTATTGTAAAGTGGCACCAGCTTTGATGTAGGGAAATGCAAGAATGTTGGAAACACCATGTACCTAAACAGTGGTGGAACAACTGTATACTGGGCCCTGGGGCAAAAATGGACCCCCCCCTTCCAAATTCACACCCAGGGCCTGACTATGCCAGTGGCAGCATTTCCAGATGATGAGATTAAAGTAGCCTCCACATATGATACCCATCATGCACTGCAGTATTTAGCAAATTCCAAAAGCATGCTTTTTTTTTGTTAAAAAAATGTATGCCTCGACAACAGAGTTTGACTACAAAAGATTACAAACTAGTACATTTCAAAATTGTTTTAAGTACTGCAACATTTGTTTTTGGCTTTCACCATAATGTGGTTTGTGACGAGCATATGCACTAATATAGCGCGTCGCTACACCCACCACACGACAAACCACTGAGAACCCCAGTACTGCCGTGCAGCACCAAATGGAACAGTGTGAGTTTTTTCCAGTGCCCGAAGTTTTAATCCTGCCACTAGCCCCCAAATTTCCCTATAAATTGGAGGACCCACTTCCGAGGCCAGATGTAGGTTAACGTCATACCCAGGATGAAGCAAATGCAGGTTAAGGGCCTTGCTCAAGGGCCCGACAGAGTAGAATCGCTCCAGCCATTCACGGGATTCGAGCCAGCAACCTTCTGATTGCTGGCACAGATCCCTAGCCTTACAGCCACCACTCCATCCATAATAATGAGATTGTATACATAAAAATGAGGGATGCATGTCACAAGTCCATATAAATTGCATAACATCAGTGCTGGGGCAGCTGCTCTGGTTGCCCCGCCTACCAGTCCGCACCTGAACCTAAAGCTGGCATGAGAACCCCAGGTGGTGAAGCTCACCAAGACCTTCATGGGGACGGGTCTTAACTAGCACCCACCTCCTGGTACAGGTCTCCGGGGCGGCTCAGAGAACCGCTGCAGTTGCTGACACTGGACTTGCAGCAGCTGACCGGAACGCTGTTATTTCTCGACTCCTTGAACCAGCGGGTGTTCCTCCAGTCAGAGTAGTTATGAATTCCACAGCAATAAAGCTGTCATAAAAAGGATACTTTTAACATGGAGATCCACCAGAGAAACAGGAGGCATGTCATAAAGACAGTAACATGTGATTTAGATTCTCCTACCTGCCTTTGTACATAATCAATGGCACGGCTTGGAGCGTCAGTGTTTGTCCCATTGTACTCATTGTACACCTTCTGAATAGAGCGATCTACTTCATCTTCCACCTGTAAAAAATATATCATCTGCTCATCTTAACATAACGATATGATATTAAAGTTGCACCATAGGTGTAAATTACAGGGGGGATGGGAGAGGGCTGTAACCACCCACCCAGTAATCAAAATCGGCTAATACACCCACCAACAATAATGATGTCTTTGCCTAAATGGGCGGAGACCTCATCCCCTCCAATGTTAAAACCAAAGTTGCAACCTTGGGTCGCTCTATCCCACAAGCGCCAGACGGGCATTGCTGTAATTCACGTCGCTACCACTAGAGGCATTTGTGAAGCATGTACAGCATCGCTTAATTCAAGCAATTGTTTAGGGGCTGAATATGATGGTGGAAAGTCAAATAACCTTGGCGACCATCCAGGGAAGACTTATTGTAAGCAATGAACTCTCTTTAACATATAAATGTTTGCCAGAGAAAAACTACTTCCTGAAAGTATAAATGTACAAAAAAATGATTATGCACCGCAATATAAACAAGAAGTATTTATTTTAATCAGATACAGTATCAGATAAACTCCACCTAACGGCAAAAAAGAAAAAATCTCATTAGAGAGGTTTCTGCATTTAAATTAAAAACTCCAACACAGATCAAAATGTAGTAAAAGACTTACCTTTGCTCGGTAAATATAGCCAAGAACGACAACTACTACTTCCGTAACAAACACCAGGAGGAGAATGACGACAAACTATGGAGCATAGAGACATTTTATTAATAACATTTAGAAAAGCTGGAGCCAGTTTAGAAACAGACAGTTGTGTGGCCTGATACTAGAATTGTATGTGATTACTCAAGTGTGGTGTAGCCAGAAAATTTACTTTGGGTGTGCCAAAAAATGTTATTTAATTTGGGCGTGCAAGCTGATGTTTTGGGTGCCATTTGCACACCCAGGTCACACCCCAGAACCGCACGCTGTCTACTGTGGATATGGGTGACTATGATCGGACTAATTTCCAGCTGGATCTCGCACGGCGATACTTTTGAGTGAAATACAAGGGGTTGCTCACAGCGGCCAGACCACAGCGGCTCTCTCGGACCGTGGCACAGCAGCCGATGAGCCCGATGATGAAGAGAAGGGCTCCCACAGCTATAATAATGACAGCGGGGATCAGGGTGTAAACGTCCTCAAAGAAATGGTCGTAGTCGTCATACGTGATGAACACATAGGCTCCGACGTAACACAGAATTCCCGCGGCTGCCTATAAAACAAGGGGAAAACTACGTGTATGCATGTTTTATTTATCAAGGCTTCTAGGCATTAAACATAAATTGCCAGATACATCTAGAACCTTCCGCCACTCTATTATACACGTGTTGATTGAATATTACAGTATGTTACGTCCTAACAGTAATTTTTATTGTGCATTTCACAAGAATGTCACGTGCATATCTTCCGTACAGCTCACTGTTTGAGCAGTAACTCATTATTTCAACACTATCACACACTATTTAATTTGTCATCTCTGTCTGATGTGGAAATTATGCAAGAGGGCATTTTTAATCTTTCCATTCTACTGTTCCGGACACGAGGTTCTGGTGAACCCTGGGTGAGATGCCAGCTTATCAGTGAGCACAAACCCACTCAATAAACTAAGTCAGCAATTGTGGACAGGTAGCTCTACCGGCGTGTAACAAACTGTAGCACTGATCTTAAACACCAAAATAGTACTTTCACTACAGATAAGGGCACCCACAATAAAGAAATCACCTGAAATTAACTACCTGATTCACTACAATTAGGCATTTGGAATTACCAGCACTATTCACATTTTATACAATCCTGTACAATAATAATTAACTCTGGTCTATTTGTTTTACCTTGTAAAGTACACTGGCAAATACTTTATTTTATCTTTATGGGTTAAATATTACACGTCCACATGTTATCATAGCCGGGGATCATCAACGTGTCCGTGCCAAAATGTTTCAAGAGAGAAAAATAACAATGTAAACTACTACTTAAAAATATTTTGATCAAAATGTCCTCCAGAATTCCCCATGGTGTTGAGCCCTGATCATAGATAGTAGGTTTACAAATATGTTCATACCTGCAAGGACATATAGCTAACAATAAGGTCATGGTACAACCAAATTTTCAGATAAGCACTACATTTCTTAAGTAATGCAGTGAAGTGAGACGGGGGGAACCCTGCAAATCCGCTGGCACCTATGGTACGTCTCGATAATAAATGTGCAAATGATCAGCAGTTCCTGAAACATGTAGCGATCGGAACATGCTCCAAAGTAAACTGATTTCTGTACTTAACACCCAAAGTCAAATGCCATTTAGACCAGGACCGAAGTGACAATATATCAGCTAGTTAATATAAAACCAAAAGGCCAAAAATGCCAAAGGCTTGACGCTACACCTTGGCAGCTTATTACCGTGAAATGTAGTTGTTTAAACGCCGAGGAGACGCAAATGTCAGCGCCACTTCAAAGCCCCACAACCGGCTGGAACAATATGCGCTCCCAGGCAAGACGCCGCAAGCTGCCACTTACCCAGAAAATAAGGTTTAGGAAAACCAGCACGGTCTTCGAGGAGGTGACACCGCACTGACCCATTTCTCCTGCAGAAAAACAGCTTATTTTTGACAGCAGCCGTATTACTATAGTTATAAAATGGCTGTCTGCCTGCAGCAGTCCGTTACCCCGGAAACTCTCCGCTGAGCCCCGTGTCGGACGCCCCCGCCGAGGAAAGCTGCACGGGAGGCGGCGTGTGTGCCGCAGAGCCGGCAGGAGGTGCCGTAATAATGCACTGGGAAGCGGGCGAAGTGAAGACCCTGGCGTGGGAATCGCGAACCTTTCAAGATACACTCACTATAAACACCCCATGATGATTTTCATTGCTCCTTCTATTCTTTTGTTATTTATACAGCAGAACATTATTATTGTTATTATTATTATTACTACTACTTATTATTATTATTTATTTCTAATGAATTTCACGAAAATTATGACTGATTTGGATTTTAACTTTTTATACAGACAGTATTAATCGACAGGAGTTGCCACAAGCTCATTTTCAGCCCATGACAGTTTCAGTACCCAGTCAGAAGTAGAACCCCTGCAACAACTGCAACACTCTAAATCTGATCGAATTGAAGATACTACCTAATTCTTGTGAGTGTAAGGATTTTATTTTATGCATATCGTAGCCGTAATACTTTCAAAGATAAAATTAGTTTCATAATAAATATCATACGTATGTAGTCATGATTACTACTATTATTATTATTACTATGATAATGATGATTACTCCAGCTACTGCAATTACAAATTGACTTTTACAGTGAAATGTGGAGACCGGAAGTCAGGCCCCATTTTTTTCCCATGATACTTTGTTCTATAGTCTGAAGTACGCCAGAAAAAACAGCAGGTAAAGAACAGTATTTACGTACTAACAGCGAGAGCGTTGCGTTGTCATCTAGCTGGAAGGACACCTTTATTCCGAAGTAATGTTTGTGTCTTTGTTGCTTAGCAAGCCTAGTGATAGTGTATATTGTGCTATTTTAAGATGTCTGTCAGCTGAATGCTAGTTTCGGGGGTTATTATCTGGTAACGAGACAACTAACTTGATAACAGCGTTTAAGTGATTTGTATTAAGTAATCTGTGAAGTGATTCGTTTAAATGCTGAAGCGATTGTACAATTTAACTTTATAATAAAAAAATATAATATGTTAGTTAAACAGCTGCGTGAAGATCTTTCAGGTGTTACATTTATTTTTAACTTTTATTATGATTCATATGCTCAGACCCTACAATACAAGTATATTTTAGTACCAGGACCTTTGGCATATCATGTCATTAAATTAGCGTTTTTTCTTGTTTATTTATTGATTGATCCCGAGATGTCACGTGTTTCACGGTTACAGAACGGAGCTTCAGAAGTGTGAAGTGTCCATGTTTCTGCTGCTGACTGTCACGCCTTTCTCCAGAGATCAGACATGAAAAGCAGAGAGGACTGCCTGCAGGAGACCGAGAAAGAGAACAGGAGGCACCCGAGGCCGCCCCGGCACCGACAGCCATGCCGTTTCTACTCCCAAGGAAAGAACTGCCAGTTTGGGGAAAACTGTCGCTTCCTCCACCAGGGAGAAGAGGCCAAGCAGGCGCTGAAGGGCGTGGATAACATGCTGAGGGGGGTACAGGAGACAGGTGACGGCCGTGTGGAGCCTGGTCCTGAAGGGGCTGAAAGCTGCTCCCAGGCCCGTCGCCTGCCTCACCCCGGGACCACTCCGCACAGGCGAGGTCAGAGCACCCGGCCGTGCCGCTACTTCCTGTCCGGCCACTGCGCCCTGGAAGACCGATGCCGCTTCTGGCACCCTGATGATTTGCCTCCCGTGGCCGAGCCGAACACTAGGCCCAGGGAGCCCGTCGAGCCCCCCAGTGTCATTCAGGACGTGCGACTGAGCGAGCTCACGGAAGAAGTGGCAAGGCGGCTCCGGGACACAGAGATTACCCAGCTAGCCAAGCGCTTTCCCAGGGACCAGCTGATCGTTCAGGAGCGGGAGGATGGGCAACTCACTCTCTACAGGTTCATCGTGCATCCTAGTGACCCCGATTGGGTAATCCCATATCTTATGATGTCACACAGCATTATATACATGGGCAGCTGAGGTTCAGTCAGGCAGCCTGTTACTCAAATTTGCTGAATTTTTGTTGTCTTTTTGTCACACAAATGAAAAAAGGTGAATCTTACATAATTTTTTCCACTGAATTTAAATATCTAATTGCATTTCCCTATCCCACAAGAATTTTGAGTGACACAATTAAAATTTACACTACATCTGTATTTACGATACACACCAGCTGCCTTGATATCGCCCTCTGTAAAGTCTAAAAATGCTCACAGATAGAAATAATTTTTCCTAAATGAAACTTTAATATACCCCTCCATTCTTACTAAGGATTTACATACCATAAATATTACTGTACCTAATACTGATGTCACTCAAAAACTATTATTGGTGGCAGAATCCGAAATGCATTTCTGAAATCACTGTAGACGACTTTGTAGAGGACACCCCTTAGGTTTTCTGTGATCTTTGGTTGGTTTAATGTTTAATGCTCCTCTGACAACCATCCATAATTTATTACTCTAGCCCTGGTAACTTGAGTGAAACATTACTGGATGGAAGGTTAAAACTCTTTTAAATATATATGCTGATTTGTTTCAGTGCTGTAGTTTCTTTTTAGTGGTCGCAATAATCCAGAGGTCACTCATTTTTACTTTCCTGTAATTAGTCTTCCTTGCTATATAGGTTAATCTTTGAACCAAATCTATACAACTAAAATGATGAGGGTTACATGCAGTGTATATGTAGCAGATGTTGTGTTTTAAATGACAGTATCTCACTGTTGATCTTGCAGCCCTTTGACTTGAAAGAAATCCACGTAATGGTTAGCTTCCCGGAGCACTATCCCCAAGAGGTGAGCAAACAGAGCGCCTACTCTGCCCTTACTGTGTGTTTTGGTGAATGAAGAATACTGACATCGCCATGGAAACTGTTACAGGTTTTTAATGTGCTCATTCCAGAAGACCAGGATTTGCCATCCATCATGGCGAGGTAAAATAAGTCCTTTTTTTTTTTTTTTTTTTTTAGGTCATAGATGCATCTACTATTATGGACATTATCCAATAAGATGCACCGTTTCTAACACACAGGCACGTGTGCAAGGCCTCTCAGGAGTGGCTGCAGGCCAGACACGCCACCAATGAGCTGATGGAGAAGGTGGAGCTGCTGTTCCGGCCGTTCCTACGCTGGCTGGACCGTAACTTGGAGAGGCTTTTCACTGAGGGTGCCCGGCAGGTTGGTCTGATTTAATACTTCTTCGGGGCAGTATTTTTGCATCTATTTAAAAATTACACCACCCCCCCCCCCCATCTTCTCCCAGCTGAAAAAAGACATAGATGCTGAGCGATCTGGAATCCAGTTCATCTCCTACCAGCAGCTCCAAGCATTGGTCTGCAAGGACCAGCGCTCAGTGCCTGCAGCGGGCGGCTCTGATGAAGAGGGGGAGGAGGAGGACGGTGATACGGGAGAGGCAGGAATGTCATCCCTGACACAGGAGGAGGAGGCTGGCGGGCGAGCTGTGGAGAACATGAGGAGCGTCGAGCCGCGGAGAGGCACGGAGGTCAAGCTGCTAGGCCTGCAGCTGGGTGAGGGCACAGCCACAGTGAGGGCAGTGCGGCTAACGCTATCACTGCAGTGCAACAGGTAGGCGCCGCCACACTGCCCCTGCCATCTCGCGGTGTGTATACACGGGGTGTTCTCAGTGACCTCTCTGCTGCCCGTCGCACGAAGGTGCAAAGTGACGGCGGACCTGGGCGTCAGCGAGGGGCCGCCATGCTCCGCCCACTGCGACAGGTGCAACGTCGGAATTGGTGCCGCGTTCCGGCCCAGTGTGCTGCACCACTACTGCGACGTCCTGGGCTACCTGGACCTCAGCAACTCGGCCGCCGTGGACCTGGTGTTGCAGGAGTGTGAGCTGATGGTGGGCTGCCTGGAATGCTCCCAGGAGGGCCCCCTGCAGGTAGACACGATGATGATTTAATATTGTTATTGTTGTTGTTCGATGATGATGAAAATAAATATTATTACAACGGTGCCTGCAATTCACGAACGCTGTGGTCTATGAGCAATTTGGTTCACGGGCAAAAATTTTGTGGGAAAAAAAACGCATTGGTTCGCGTAGAAAATTTGGTTGACAAACGGATTCCTCGACCAGATTCCTTTTTTATACTAGTGTAGCAATGGCGGAGCGCATGCCCCACATGTCCCAGCATGTCCCGCGTGCCTCGCGTGCAATTGAGAATAGAAGGACCACAACAGGCACCCAACGAGCACCGAACCAAAATACAGACGAGAAACACAAAGTTGTCGGGACGCCAAACTGCAAGATGCACACACGGTGAAAGATTTATACATATGTGAGGATCGGACCGGGTACACACAAGACACGGGCAAACACACACGCGACAATAGGAAAACGTAACCATTAACAACAATACAAGGGTTAAGGACTGTTAATAAAGAGCGTGATTTCCTCAGCAAGCAAGTCTCCATGTCTCTCTCTGCTCCCATGATGCCTCAGTCCTCCTGTCACAATGCTATATTGTGTTTTTCCTTTAAAGTTTTTACTAGAAAAACCAGAAAATTAATTAACAAAAATTGTTTGTTAGGCTTGTGAACAAATTAATCAAATTTCAATGCTTTCTTATGGGAAAAATTGCCTTGGTTTGCGTACAAATTGGTTCAGGGCCACTTTCCTGGAGCAGATTTGTGAACCACAGGCACCACTCTATTTACTATTGTTGTTGTCAATAATAACACAAATAATAATCACAACATTGCTTTTGTTATTGCTGTTATTATTAATGATAATGATAATACTAATATGGCTATTAAAATTCTGCATATAGAGAGAGAGACTTTCAATGCAAAATCTTTACTTGATGTAGATACTAGAGCTGTCACGATTACTCAATTAAACTGAGTTACCGGTACTCAATTATTTAAAAGCATCGATTAAAATTTTTCTTCTCGATTATTCGGCAATATGGCAGATGGTAGATGAGGGCCCAGATCAGGAGCCAAAGCATCATTTGTGTGGAAGCACTTCACAATAAAAGTGAATGAGAATGCAGATCTCATGGTATTGCAAAAGCAGAACCTGAATATCACCAGAGCAGGACCGCGAAGCAAATAGATCTTAAAAGAAGACCTTCAGGTTTAACGGACTCGCCCAGTAATGCCAAGTTAGCCATTGATACGCCCCATTTAGCCCATAACTTTGACCTGATTTATTTTGCTTATTGTGATTCCTGGATGTCAAAATAATCGCTGCTAAAATGAAGGTCAGCCTGTTGCTTCACCACATCCTTTTACATGATACCATACATAAGAACCAATTAACAAAAATTGTATTTGCTAACATTTTGCGTGATTTGCGTTAGGGCTGGACAAGATGAGCAAAAGATAGTGTTGGAATACTGAGGAATGGAAACTGAACGATATAGCCAAATGTAGAAGTTATTTACCAACAGAATCTGTCGAATAACTCGATGTTGCAGAGAGCCGCACCAACACACAAAGCAATGCTGTCAAATCACTTGCTTTTGCTCATTGTCATTATAAAATGCTAAATATTTCTGTACAGTGGAACGCAAATGGCTTTTCGTGACCAGTTCTTGTTTGGCTTTCTCCTCTTTACTCAGTTTTTGCTTAATTTCTCACAAAAGCTCCACACAGAATTAGTCCAACAGAAAGGGGGACAATGACATGGTCGTCTCAGATATCGCTCATGCAGAAGCAGCAGTGGTAAATTTTGGATATTTTTTAAACCTGTACTATATAATGCTGAAAAGGAACCATCATTAAAATTGCAAAGCTTATTATATTAATTATATTATACACAAACGATTACTGGATGAATGATCAGATTAATTGGTAGGTTACTCGATTATGAATATAATCGAAAGTGACAGCCCTAATGGATAACTACATATTTCCCCATAAAGACACTATGGGTACTATGCTCCTAAGAATGAAAACAACACGTATAAACAGTCTTTCCTCCTCTTTGAGACTGTGTGTAAATGCTTTATCTGTAACCTGAGTTTTCATTGTCATTGGTATGGTCACATTATATGACTTACTGTGTCTCACACAGAGTTTGTCGTTTGGACAAAACATGGAAGTAAATTGCCTGCACTGCCACAGTCGGCTCAGCATACTGGTTGAGGGGACACGGTTCCAGTACATCCAGCCACGCACTCGAAATCAAACTGGTGATTTCGCTTTCCCTTGCCGACTGTGTGTGTGTGTGTGTGTGTGTGTGTGTCTGGCCATGGAGTTTGGCAGACTGGTCTGCTCGTCAGGCACAGACAGCTGCTGCAGGTCGTGCATAAAGCAGACACCCTTCGACTTGTGTTATAGGACTGTGTTTTTGTCTGTGTGTGAGGTTCTGAAATACATTGTATGCCGCATTATATACATATCCTGTAATCAACAATGCACTAGATATTAATTATAAAATAGACATTATAAAATGTTAGTACTAAAACGTATTCATAGGAAACTTTAGTAACAGTAATGGCCAAACGAGGATATTTACCCCTTTGCTCCTATTGGCCACAAGGGGGCTGAATCTCTGAAGAGGTCTGTACCACAAATAATGAAAACTTTTATAGACTAGGTAAAACTAACCTAGTGCCAAAAGCAACTACTGCTTGATAACAATGTTTACCAATGACATGCTGAATAATACAGCATCAGCAAATAAATAAATGTAAAATGATCAATAATACAATTAGAATATATGCCATTTATAGGCTTCTATAGCCCATTAGCAGGGTGTCTGTGTGTGCGTGTGCGCGTGTATATTAGTGAGCCTTGTGCTGGGGTAGGCTGTATGTTCAAAATATCCCTATATTCCTTAGAGGATGGATGGATGGAAAATGCTGCAGGCTTCTCTGGTTATCAGTGCTTGTCTCTGATGCCCCCTGCAGGTCAGGAAGAGAGGAAGCAAGCGGGTCGGTACCCCAGAGACCCGGCGGTTCAGCACGGGAAGCCCCTGCCCGGAAAAGGCACTTGCAAACACTTCAAACAGAGCCAGCGGTGGCTGAGGTGCCCGCTTCTCTGCGCAGCGTTGGCACACTGGCATGACTGAGGCCGGCGGTGTTATTTCCTAAGCTCCACTGAAACATCTCTGCTGTATCCCAGGTTCCCATGCTGCGGTCGCGCTTACCCATGTGACCTGTGCCATGACGCGGATCAAGACCATCCTATGGAACGAGCAACCAGGATGCTGTGTGGCCACTGTGCCAAAGAGCAGGTGAGCAACCTTCCAGTTAATGGCAGGTCCCTCTAAATCTGACCAAGACTGAAGCTAAAGAGGACCAAAACCAGCCTTTTGATGTGGTGGCCTGTGAGTGATTGGCGCCCTCTTGTGGTTTGTAGCCATACAACAACGAAAAGCCCTGCATCAGCTGTGGGAGCATGATGACCAGAGGAAGCTACACCAGCCACTGGGAAGGAGGCTTGGGCTGCAGGAACAAAGTCAAGATGAGCAGGTATTATTGGAGAACAGCCAATGACGAGCCAGAGAGAACAGGTTGCGTGCTCTGATTGGTTTGTCACTTTGGATCGCTCAGACTGGCTTAAATATGGCTAAACTCCATACAGAATTTTTTGTGATGTGCAAGTTCATTTTCATTGTCACCTGCTTTTGTGGTTGTAACACAGATCCTTGGTGACCCCACTCCTCTTTTAACAGAAATGATCGTCAGAAGTTCAGCAACGTAAACAAGACGGTGTCTCGGAAGTCAAAGACCGAGAAGGACTGAAGAGCAAATGATGGATTTCAAATTAAAAGCCAAAAACAAATCTTAGTAAAAGATGAAACTAGAAGTTCAAATGAAATTAGATTGGAGGCTCGTGAACTACCCTTTGAAATTTTAACAACCTCAGCTTGGCTCACAGACAACATACAGGTGTTTTGATGCCTCAGGTCACAAACAGAATGATGTATAGGCGCTAAATGCCAGCTGTTGGGTCCTTTTAAGTGCCATGGGTGGGGGCCGACTCCTCAGAGATTACGGTAATTCACACTTTGCTGTGTATCCCACCAGCTTGATTTTTACAAATGGAAATGGCACAGAAAATATTTTTATCCCTCCTGCACAACAGTTCTGCAATCAGGATCAGAATTCTAATAGGTTTAAAAATCGTGACATGATACAGTGCAGAGGGGGTGGAGCAGAGAGCCCAACTGGGTGCTGTTTCCTTACGACTTTGCAGTATTTACAGCTAGAAGTGGCTTTGAAATTTCATTGGGTGCCTATAGTTAAATGAGCACTATATAACTGATGTGGATGTAAAACTATCTATTCTTGATTATTATAAATCATTTATAAAGATCTTGATATCTCTAAATAGGTTTATGTAGTGGACTGAATCCTAAATTTAATGTGGAGTGAGAGACTTCTGACTCTTGTGTAGCATTGAGTCTTTTTAAAGAGGTCTGCTTCATTAGGGAGATCCAATTTTCTGTGGATGTTAATATTCTCATGACTGAAGACTTCTGTATCAAAATAAACTGATAGCATGACACAATTAAGAGATTTCTACTTCATATGACTTGTGCGTCCCAGTGTGTAGCTCTGGCACCTCATTGGTCTTGCATCCTGGCGTTGTTCCATCTCGGAGGTGTTATCCACGCCTGCGTGTTGGTCTTCCTTTGCCCGCGGTCGTTTCCACCAATGCTTGACCCCTCAAGAGCAAAAGCGTGAGTGATACTGAGTGACTGGTGTGTCAATTCAGTCAGCACTACAACATTTACTAGTTTTATCAGTGTCAGCTGAGATGATATAAAGTTGAGGGAATACTCTATTTGCAACCTTTTGCTGATGTGGAGGTTCACAACTTCTTAGTTTAACCCAAAGGTAAACGATGTAGAAAGGAATGGCAAGTCTGTCACGGCGGTGAAAGGCTTCTCAAAGCTGTGTTCCCTCACTATGAAACGGGAAACTCTTATTAACTCAGGTGGCAGAATTTAGATCCAAAAGCAGATGTAATTATTTCCTTAAATAGATTTAAATGTGTGTTAAATGTGAGGCTGTTAAACTCAAGTTCTCCATAACTATTATCTATGGACCATTGTTTTAATTTTTTTTTTTTTTTTTTTAAAGATGAAAGTAAGATAGGTTGTGAGAGATCACCGACTGAAAAGAATCCAACAAGAACATAACTTAAGTTTGTCCCTTAAGAAGATATGACCTCAGTCAGCAGGTAGACTGCCACAGAGATATTGACTGTGCTGGTGTGTTTCGCTATTAACGTGGGTACCATGAAAGACCAGAATATTAATGGCCTTGTCCTGGCATGCTGATTTGTACCAGGAAACTTGGCGGATGAAGAACAAAGCAGTAACATTATACTTTTCCCTCAGAACATCAAGCCCCTGTGAGGCCAAAGCCTTAAATAAGTCAGCCCTGCTCTTTGATGCTCACACTTTCATGCATGGAGCCTATCAGCAATACACAATGATAGAGCCCATAAGATTATAACAGACCACAAAATGTGCCTCATATGAGTCAATCATTTAAAACTGTGTTTTGATAAATATGTCAGCATAAATCAGACCTTCTGTGAGTTAACGAGCACACGGCTGTGGGATCCAGAGGCGATTGCATTTTTGTATATCACAGATACAAACATTTAGAGTAATTATGCTGTAGAAAGTCTTTTTTACTTGTTTAATCCACTTTAAACACAGACCACCAGTCAAATGTTTTTGCACAGCACAGTTTTTTTTTTTATATATATCCATTTATTACATAAGCTGTAGATTTTGTATCCTTAAGCATTGGAAAGTTGAGCGAACAACTGTAAATGGAAATATAAGTCAAATAAAACAAGTCTCCTTCATAACATGGAAAGTGTATTTAACAGCTCGTGTCTGACATCCTATTAACTGGTTGTATGGTGATGGCAGAATCAAATCCAAGAACGTCCTTCAACTTTTAATGCGGTAGTTTACAGTTTCATCCCATGAAACAGAGCAGCATCTAATGTCCCGTGTATAAAGAACGCCTTGAATTTTCTCTACTGCTATAACTGCTGAAGGAGGTTATTTTGATGAATCAAGGATATGACGTTTACTCGCTAATCCATCCATCCATTTTCCAGACCGCTTATCCTACTGGGTCGCAGGGGGTCCGGAGCCTATCCCGGAAGCAACGGGCACGAGGCAGGGAACAACCCTGAACGGGGGCGCCAGCCCATCGCAGAACACAATCACACACCAGTCACTCACACATGCACAACTATGGGCAATTTGGCAACTCCAATCAGCCTCAGCATGTTTTTGGACTGTGGGGGGAAAACGGAGTACCCGGAGGAAACCCCACAACGACACAGGGAGAACATGCAAACTCGCTAATAAAGGTGCTCAAATGGTGAATATACTGTATTTTTTTTTTTTGGGCAAAGAAAGTCTCAGTGTGTGCAAAAACTTTTGAGTGATAGTGTAGGTCTTGGACAAATGGAGTATATAGGCCTATAAGAAGTGAGAATTGTGCATTCTGCTTGTTTTATTGTAAAATATTCTAATATAAATGTTGAATGAAAGGGTAAAAGAAGCAGGAGGGATATCCCTTCATATTGGCAGCACAGATAATGGGCCGTACAAATGAACACAGGAAATCAATCAGAGAACACTAAAGGGGATTTTTTCACATGTGGTGTATTAATACAAGACATTATGAAGGAACAAATGTACATGCATTTAAATCACCAGTGTGGGCAAGGCAGATATCCACCCTGTATGAACAGCTGAAGACATTAAACGTGCAACTGGATCATTTGTCATTTTCTCCTCTTTTGGATGAAGCCTTCCAGAATCTTCAGAAGGAAGTGCAACTCCTGTAATATTAAAAAATACTGTCTAAATACATTGTGTTATATAGCCTACATTTTGCAGTGTTTCAGGATAGGGCCGAAATATTGTAGACACACATCGACACATTATGTTATTATTATTATTATTTTATAATTGGTGCTTATTAAACAAATACAGCGATTTAACACTGTAAATAAGGTTTGGCAGAAACCAAGCAGTGACTGTAACGTAAATTAAAAAAGAAATTAAATATATTTTTTATTGTGTCTTCATCCTGTAGAAAAAGACAACATTTTATCTATTTAAAGCCCCCCCCCCCCAAAAAAAAAAAAAAAATCTCATAACTTAATAACGTTACATAAATAAAAAAAGGTGTTCCTGGGTTTCTACGTTTTTCTCACTAAATGTGCATAGGTTGTCCTCATCATTAAATCTCAGTCTTAATTTTGTTTTATAAAGATATATGTCATTACTAATTAATTATCTCAAAATGAACTTCCATCATTTTGGGAACCACTAGGAATGACAAATATCGTTGCCTTATTTCGGCAATCTGTGGTTTTGAAAAATTGTTCAACAAACAATGTTGTTTGATTTGCAGAGGGAAGAGTACCTTTGAAATGATCAGCCTAATACATTTATTATTACATTTTTTAAATCCAAAAAATTAGTTTGATTAAACTGCGTACTGTGAAATTCCTTTGACCAGCTTTACAAAAGCAACAGGAATGACTCGAACAAGTCCAAATATCTTTTAACTGAACAATTAATGTTATATTTTAGAACAAATTGACTATGGTCTAACAAATCACCATTATGAGCCATTAAATTAACAATATATCAAATATCCCTTTCCATTCAGTCTGTATAGAATATAATTTTACTCCTATTTCAATTATTCCAGAGAGGACGATTGTGATGAGTGAAATCACGTGAATACAACATTTCTCAATATAGTAACACCAGTTTATGATAAATAGACAATTTAATAGGCAGTCTCATAGGCTCAAAATCACCAATTAAAAGAAATCGAATACCACCAGCCATTTGAAATAAGTGGCGGGTGAAAAATAGAGCGCAAGCAGTGTTCACGTTTTATGCACGTCGGTAACCATTTTAATTTCATGATCCATTAATTCCCTAATAATCTATCATATTCAGCCCTGCATCCTCTTTGTATTATATATATATATATATATATATATATATATATATATAGACCTACAAGCTTCATACGGGGCCCCTAAAGGGATAGAGTTGGCAAATATTTCTAACAATTTTGCAATCCCTCGCAACCTGCCCCTCACAGCTGTACCATTCCGACGGGTCCAGCGCTAATGGATCTCCTTATACATTCTTATTTTGAACTTGGTGTAATATACTGTACACCGATACAGTGTTAATGCTTAGTTCTCGGGGATTTTATGTAACCGACGTTTGCGAAGGAACGCAAAAATTCGAAAAAATATTTTCCAGCCCTGTCCCTTTAGGGCCATGATAGGCAAATGCAGCTATTGTGATACATAAATACGCTTATATAACAATGCCTACTGCTTATGTTAAAAACATTACAAGGTTTATCAGTTAATAAACTTTAGATCAATAAAATCATCCGTAGATTCAATAGGCGAGATAGGAAATGTTATCTAAATGGTCCTTCGTCGTTCACTCAAAAAGGTATTAGCCTACAAGCCACTCATAAATAATACAGTAGTAACCGCGCATAATCAAATATTCACACGTTCAATTAAAAAAAATCACATAAAAAGGTCATTTAATAAATACCAACTTAGGGACAATGGATTCAAATTGCATTATTTGTCCTTCCTTGCCTAAAAATCCGTCTCTGCAAACAAAATGTACTATAGCGCACAATTTTACAATTAAATTTTAACGAGCATTTATATTGCAATAAAAGCCAGGTAAACTTCAGTAGTCACCAAAATACAAGTTTTTGTGCAGCCTCAGGTGAAGTTAATCAGTCCATGACTGGGGATTCTGCCCCAAGGTTTCAGATGCACCCAGTGATTTGGTTCTGGACTCCGCACTGAAATCAACTGAGATAGCAGAGTTGTTTTCAAGACTTTTGTTTTCTTTTTCAATAGTTATTTTTTATCTTTCTCTCACCGTTCCTTTTTCATTGACTTACCGGCTCGCCGTAGTAGTGCTTTCCCTGTATCTGCTGTGCCATTTTCAGCACCTCCTGTATAAGACGAAGTTTGAGTTTCTCTGTTTTCCTTGCATCTTCCATCTCATCTGTTTTTAGTTCAGTGGGCGACTCCATCGGGGAACCGTCCAAAACGCTTTTCTTGCCCATGAAATGACCTGCAGAACAATGGTAACATGTCGAGCATAAGACTGAATATTTTATCCAATATTTGGACAGACAAGTAAATTAACCCAGAGACTATATCGAAAACCTATAAATAAATGGGATACATAAATACCCTTGACATTGACTTAAAGATTATTTTCTTTAAAAACAATGATATGTTATGATAATTATTGACTAATATATGCTTACCTGTAGCCCATAGGTTGCCTCGTGGATTCACTTTAATTTTCGAAACTTTATTTTTAAGTTCAGTTAAATCAAGACTGACTGAGGTGCTCACGGAAATGAAAGGGACGAGCAGAAGGTATGACAGGAACCCAAACTGACAAGCACCGCTCCAGGTAACGGCAGTCATCTTTTATCAAGGTACAGCTGATGTATCGAGATCCCCTTTCAGTCTCGTCGTTTCTTTTGAATAATTCTTGTATAACGCCAATATAACATATATAACATTAGACGAACTCAATAAAGGCAAATGACGTACGGCTCACCTTGGTCATGTATGCCGTCTCATTGTATTTCATCTCCGCTTGGGCATTTATATGACACGACTTGGGTGGGATTTCGAGCAGACTGACACGAAGTCAGGGCTTTTTTCATGGTATTTTACTCACAGTGAAACTCGGAATAACCTCTCCCGTCCCCACCTGCCGCAGGCGCATTTTTCCACAAATAAAGAGTGTTGTCCCTGCTAGGAAATGAAGTTTATTTCTGATATACAGGGGCGTCAGAAGAATTTTGAATGTGGGGGGGACACAGTGGCAAAAAACTAATATTTCAAGTAAAATGTGGGGGGGGGGGGGGTCCAAACGAATAATTATTAAATGTGAAAGGGACGTGTCCCCCTCAGATGTAATGGCGGCGATGCCCGTGATGATACACAATACTTCAACAACATAAATAATTGTTAAATGTTTATCAGTCTCCCAAAACACAAGGGAAACAAATTTCAGAATCACAGAGTCTGCAATTAGTAGCAATCATTAATTATTTAATAGTTTACTCCAAAGCCCTGAGCGCCGCAAAGAACTGCACTAGAAACTAGAAGCACAACACAAGCGTGGCTTTTATCACTTTTGTTCTGCACTGAAAATTCTATAATAGTGAAAACTATCAGGTTCACAAAACAGTATAACATCAATTCCTAAGTGACAATGCAAAAATAAAATTCCAGACCCTAAGCCTTGCATATTTTTTGCTAAGTTTTTCCCCAGAAGATAAAGGTTTTTTTTATTTAATAACAGCAGTAGGACACAATTCTATAAGTCAGTACTGTTCCGACTTTGATACCCGAATAACACAGGGGAAACAGATCCGGATTTATGTGAAAGGATAGAAGGTATTGATGTCTTCTCATCTCCACAGACGCACAGCTCCCTGCCGAATAACATTTATGTGTGTCCTGCAGAGCTCAGCCTGCGAGCACTCAGCCTGGAGACTGTGGGTGACTGATCATTGCCTCAGCTGTGACTACGCAGGACTTGCCATGAGAAAAGAATTCCGTTGCAGGTCTAAATCTGGTCCCGACTTATATTCTGTGTATAACTTGTGTACAACTATTGGACGACTATCACAACTACCTGGATGCTTAGAAACACTCTCTCTCTCTGGATCACTTGTCACTGTAGTCATGTAACAGCACTCACAATCTGCTGAAAGTCTACTAAAAAAAAAAATCTGCCATCATTAACCCACACCATCGATTTTAAATAAAGGTGGCACTTTTTTATTTCAATACCTAGGTACTAAAAAGCATCAGGGCCTTGTCAAATAAATCAACCACAGAAAAAAAAAAATATATAAAAATAAAAGCAATTTGAACTGAGAATTAAAGCATTATAACTACGAGAAAGTTTTGTAAAACAGGTTTTATTCCCAGTGCAAAAGCAAAGGTTTCCTTAAACATGGTTTTTTGAGTGAAACAGTAAAAATGTTGACATTTATTTGAAGGTATAGTGACAACCCTATTACAGATGTTTCACAAAAGCTAACACAGGGAATTATATGTGTGTGTGTGTGTGTGTGCACGTGCCATAAACCCTCAGCACCATCGTCTGCTTTCTTCATTCCCGGTGGACGAGCACAAAAACACCCAGCAGGAAAAGCACGGCATACTGCAGAGTCAGAGAGGAGAGAGCTGAATTAGAGGGATGTGCTGACGTTCCAGAATCCGCAATGTTATGCTACGAAAATATGGCTCCTTACTTTGAATTTAGGATAGTCATTCATCAAGATTGTAACTATTCCAATGTATGGCACAAACCTAGAAGAAAAGGTCATTGTCAAAGGCAGCGAGGGCCACGATTTTTTTCTAAATACAGAATATAACACATTCTAGTCTGAGAGATATTCACTCGCATTTATCAAGAATATCAAAGAATGGCAATCAATAAATGGGTCACTGCCATTTCAGAGCCAGAGCCACCCATCTCCCTCCCAGCAGCAGGGGGCGCCTTACCCCCGGGCTCTCCCCACCACATCCTTCTTCTCTAGCCAGTGCTGACCCTGCTTATACAAGCCTCTGTCGTCGACTGCATTATTGTCACCTTTGGTCAGGAACTTAATATCGCCATTCTCTCTGAAAATAATGAAAGAAGCTTCATGAGAACCCAGAAGAGGCGTCGAGCCATTATCAGCCATTGCAGCCAAAATGTTCATGTAAACGGGCTACAAACGGGCTACAAACGGGTTAATAATATTTCCAGAGTACTCTAGCAGTGAGAACTTACTTCTCATGAATCTTCAGTACTCTGTGTACTATTGGAATCTCCCTGCCTTCTATCCTGAAGACCACAATCTCTCCAACTCGGATGGGATCTTCTACGCGGTTGGTGAGAAACAAAAGGTCTCCTCGGTGGAAGGCAGGCTCCATGCTCCCACTACAGGCAGCGGCAGAATGGCATCCCACCAAAATCAGGCACTACGGCACATTTCGGCTCGGTTTACAGCGGCGTCGCATCACGACCCACCTGAGGACGACCACGATCGGGCTCTCGCTGCCGGTCACCACCATGAGGCCTTTCCAGATCATCAGGGCGGAGGACACGATCATACCAAAATTTAATACCTGGTAATACAGCTGGACAGGACAAAATCATTCATTACCTTAAATACACTGGTTTCTTTTTTAGGTGGTTTAATGCATTCATACATTTGATAAATTATGTCAATATCATGCAATAAAAAAGCACTGATGGAGGTACAGAAATGCAGAAGGTTTCCTACAGCCAAAGGTGTAGGAACTGGGGGGGGGGGGGAGAGGGGGGTGTCTTCCCCAAATATTTCATGTGGCGCCGTTCATTCCCCCATTAAACAGGCGGTTATATTTAAGTTGTGCCCCCCTCCATCTCGAATGACACTGTTTGCAGCGTTGAGTTTCTCAAGTACAACCTGGGTCCCGACTAAACGCTCTTCATTAACATGTGCAGCAAATGAGTTAGAACACACATAAGCTGCCGCGGTAAAGGACTGTAGGGACCTGTGTTCCCCATCCCATACTGGGCTCGTCACATCAGTCTCCGTAGCAATGCAGCAGCGTGTTTATGCCAGATTGTCTAACTCAGAGGTGTCAAACTCCAGTCCTGGAGGGCCAGAGCCCTACATATTTTTGGGTTTCCCCTCATTTAACACACCTGATCCAATTACTTGCACCTCCTTGTACTAATTACCACACAGCTCTTGAACTGAATCATTTGTGGTAGAACGGAAAAAGAACTAAGCTACACAGGGCTCCGGCCCCCCAGGACTGGAGTCTGACACATCTGGTCTAACTGAAGGATAGCCCCTGATGCAAAATCCACTAAAATAAGTGGAGCACATGGCCGCAGTAATGAAAATCTAACGTAACATATCATTATGTTACCTATGGTACAGCGGCCTTTACTTCCGTTACGCTGTAAAATGTGTTATATCTGCCTGCCCTGCGAGAAACATTCATTGCATTCAAGAGCCAGCTGCTTACACTGTGCATCACAAAAACTTAAAAAAAACTCCAACTCGAAAAAAGGGACAAAGCTTGGTTGTATCGGTAAAGATAACTAAAATTAATCATTTAATATATATTCCTACTTAGTAGAGTAATGAAATGGTACCAATTTCCGTAAAATATAAACATACTGGTTCACACTGCCATTTAAAAATAAAACTGACAAATTTTAATACCTTAAAATTTTTATCTAAAATGCAATGTGTCGTTTATGCACGTTTACGGTGTTTTGGTTTGGATTGTCTTAAAATTATCCTCAACATAAGCGATTCAACGGAAATCTTCAGTAACCACTAGATACCGTATCGTACCATAGGGAATCATCACAACCCAGTCATTAAATAATAAGACCTAAATGTGGACATCTAAAGGACATTGTGATCACAAGACCATATTGATAAATATTGCAAAATGCTACGCTTGACTTGCATACATAATCCTATTTTGCAAATGTGAGAGTAAAAGGTTCGCGTAAGGCAACGTGTCATAAACTGCAACCAAACAGACAAAGCGAGGCAGCCAGCGACGTACCTGGCGCTTATTCATTCGCCGCACATCGTCGAGGAAGTCTAAAGACAGCATTGCTCACAGCTTATTTAATTGAACCACATAAAATTAAATATAACATATACGATTTGAAAATGAAAACACCGAATTGAATTTCCTGAAAGCGTTTCCGGTGCTTCACTTCCGGAAATGACGTCACTGGACCAATGTGATTGGAGGAGCGGACGGAGCGGGGCGTTGTCGGCTTGAATGGCGGGGCTGCTTGTGAAAGCCCCCAGTGAGGAAGCCATAGGCGACAGTGGCAAGGAAAAACTCCCTAGAAGGAAGAAACCTTGGGAGAGACGAGACTCAAAGGGGGAGCCCATCTTCCAGGGGCCTGCAGGGAGAGTCAAATAGGAGAGATCACTAAGTGCCGAGTCATACTGTCCAAATCATAACATTTGAGACGGGGGAGATGACAAGCCGGTGCCAACGCTCCCTCCAATCGCCAGGCAACCAGAAGTAAGGCAGTGGGTCGTACATGGAAGATGACACAGGCAGGCTGGATGCAAGGACATCATGGTTAGTGGCTATGTCATATGTAGCAGGGTGTGCTAGATATTTTGATAGATTGAGGTCTCCAGGCAGCACACCCCAGGAGGAGTAAGGGAAACAAAATGTGAAATTAGTCAAAATAGGGGAGACTATAGGCAGTACTTACAGTTAGGTGAGTGCAATATGAAGTGCAATGTGCAAGCTCCGGCAGATATGGCTATGGCAGCATAAGTAGTAGGGAGAGGGAAGTGGGAATGCAGGCATGGGGAGTCCCTGAAATGTCAGCACTCCAATCCCACAAGCGATTGTGAAGCTAGAGTGACAGCACTGTCAATTCAGT
>JABFEA020000010.1:20727930-20750718 GCA_019775915.2 Cyphomyrus plagiostoma | reverse complement strand
ACATAACAGGCAGAGTGCTGAGCTGCTCTCCTGCCCTACTTGATAATACAGCCATACCACACTGGAGGGAGACGGGGCGTCATCACCAATCCCGCCGGCTGTATCGTTAAACTCTTCTTTCTTCAGCACTCTCTGTACTGTGGTTCCTCCCCCAACCACAGAATCTGAGCTTTCTGGAACAAATGGGGGAAAAAAAAAAAAAACTATGTACAATCATCAAAACATTTCACCATCGTGGGAACATCAAAGGGTACTTACACAAACTTAGATGGTATAACCCCACTATGCACCTAGGCTATATGGCATAGCCTAAATAACGATAAAAATCACAAAAAATAAATGACTGTTAATGCCTGACGATACATAAAGCATTGTGCTGTACATGACCGTGTGGGTGCTACACTTTTATATGACCGGCGCACAGTAGGTTTGTTTACACCAGCATCACCACAACCACATGAGTAATGTGTTGTGCTCTGACAACACGAGAGCTATAACGTCACTAAGTGACAGGAATTTTTCGGCTCCATTTGTCATTGGCCAGAATATAGTTAAAAAAAAAAAAAAAAAAAAACTGCATTTTGAAATCCTGGTTCTGCTGGCACAGGGCTACACATCTACACAAGCTGCAGGTTGCTTCTAGCTTCTTTAGAATTTCTACGACGGCAGAACACAAGAACAAGTTGAAGCAAGAAACGCTAAGAATGACCAAACACCAGCCCGGTAAAGGGCAGAAGCAATTTTCTAATGACAGAAATGATTGTTTCTCATGAATTGGAGGATGACATGCATAGGAGAGTGACCTTCAAAAGCAATGGGAAACTAAATGCAGGTGTGAAGTGCACTGCTAGGACAGTTCGTATTAGGCTCCTAGAAGCAGGACTTAACTTCCATAAAACAGAAGAAGCCCCTCATTAATGAGAAACACAGCAGAACCAGGCTGCAGTTGGTAATTAATATTCACATGTGCGTAGACACCCACCCTGCTGGGGACAGCACATAGCTCAGTGGGCTAAACCCGTGTGCCTGTGATCAGAGGGTTGCTGGTTCAAACCCAGCTTCGGCATGTCTGTGGGTCCTTAAGCAAAGCCCTTGACCCGCCCCGCAGCTCCCTGGGCACCACAACAGGTGGCTGCCCTTTGCTCTAGCTTACTCTTGCCTACAAAGAGGAAGCTGGGAGAGGCATAAAGAGAATTTCCCAAAGGGGATCAATAAAGTATCTATTATGAGAAATGAGTGCAACAAAGACTCTTCCAGAACAGTATATCTGAAACTGACTTGCTGCTAAATGCAATTTTTTTTAGTGAAAGCTAAAATCCTCTCCGGATTACGTTTGGTTAGCAAAAACAGATGCTAACGTAGGTTTTTGTTGAAGCGAAGTGGCAGAAAGCAAATGTTCGATCAATTTGGTTCATGTCTCATTCTTATTGGACTGAAGTACTATATAGCAGCTTTGCATATTTAGAGAGATGCTTAAACAGCTCCTCTATATGAATTGTCACCTTAAGATGGAGGAGTTTGTGGGCCCTCTGTGACCCTAGGAGATATGTTCAGGGATTATGCAGGAATCCTGGACTTGAATTTATTGTCTTTTTTACTACGTACCTCCACAATATTTTTTACTACCAACAATACACCAGCGGCCTTTTTTTTTTTTGGGAGGGGGGGGTGGTGGTGGTTAATCTTCATACCAATAATAAATATTAGATTAACATAATAATAACATTAATTTGTTATTACTGTTATTAAGTATAGTCATTTAAACATTATTAGTTTTTTGTGGTGTCAAGTTGAGTTTCTTTCTGAAAAGAACTGTCCTTACCTTAACTCTAGCCCTTGGGTTATCCTAACCATAACCCTTAACCTCACCTAATAAAGTCAACTTGACACTTCTTAAAACAACACTTCACACCAGCCACACCACAACACTGATACACATTCTCATACACACGGACTAAAGTAGTGAATTATTTCATCACGGGGTAACTTGTAACAGTAACTTACACTGTGGATTAAAAAAAAAAAACTGTCCAAACAGTCCATAGAAAGGTAACGGGTGGGATGCAAAGTGAGATGAAAGTTTGACCATGTCCCAAAATAAATACTAAAAGAGAAGTTTAACAATTTTACCTGTATATACAATACCTGTATTGTTTATAAGTAATTTCTTAAAATGTGTCGCAATGCCGAACCGAATAATGCATGCAGTCTTATCCTTGCCACATGCGAAACTTTTAGCTATATTGGAGTCAGTGGACATGCTTCCGAATAGTTCCCTAATACCCTCATTCGAACTGTACGAGAGCCGACGTTGGTGACAGTAGGTCTGCTGTCTGTCTGCTGCGTCCGCTGTGGTGGTGGGAAGGCAATGTTTGTGCTCATAGCTGACCTTGTGTTTGCATTTGCCCCGTGGCATGTAGTAAAAGGGGGTTACTGGTTTTCGGGGTAACTTTGCGAGAAACTTGACGATGTGTGGTGTAGAAGTGGGTAGGTTTTACTTGAGGCATGCTGCTATGGCAATTAACGCTAAGTCTCAAACCTGCTCCGAGCAGTTCTTGTTCTTGGTTAAGTCGAGGTTTCTGCGTAAGCCAGCCCTATATAAGTACCGCCCCTGATCCATACGACATTAGCGCGCGAATTATGAGGGTCTCTCTCTGTCAATATGCATGAAATGGAGCAATGGCACATAATATGCATACAATGTATTAATTGATAGCTGTTAGAGTTATTCTGAAAACCAAATGGGTGTGCACTGATCACATTGGATGTTTCTTGTGTAGTTTTATATAGTTGTTAACCCATTCATGTGTTGTCCCATTGCACATTATACGGATACATTCAAACATTCAAAAATTAATTAAAATTCGTACGTAAAGCAATCTGGGAAACAAAGGGGTGTGCAACAGTCGCCGTGAGCCCAAAATGCTAAACCACCATCTCATTACAGCTGACAGGACCTATTTTATTAGCTATTAACACGATTTGGCACGAATCACGAAATGGTTTGAAGCGCAAAAATAATCAGTGTGCATCGATATCTGTGTACTGGACATCACACTTCCGTCAAAAGTTATTAAAGCCAGAAAACGCTATACGGAAATGAGGCTAACAGGTCCCTAGTCGTTTTCTCACTACACATATGCCTCTGTTTTGTCCTGATGTAAATCATTTGTTTGTTAAACAATGGCTCACCTTCTATTAAGTGTAATATGAAGACACCTTTTTCTTATTAGCTGTAAAAAATAGAAACACACTATTAAGTGGAGGCTAGACACAAATCTTTCATAATGAGTAGAAATATAAATACATAACCCTACCACCTGACATGATGTTTTTATATTTCATCATGACTTGCTGCCACGTACACTTCCCACTACAATTGCATTTGAAATCGGATCAGTTAAATAATTAACATTAGGTTTACATTACGAGTAACATCGCAGTAATGGAACTTTAGGGAGCATTACATTACTTAACAGCAAATAATAGGTGACTTATGAATTGTGTCGCAACTGTGAGCCTCTGTATTTATTAACAGTATTTCAGTTCTTTTCAGAAAATACTTCATAGTATAATACTCGGTCGCGAGATATTTTATACCTCGTTTTATGACCATGAAAATGTATTTATATGCATTTACTCGGTCGGAAATACGTTGCCATCAAGCATTCCTGCTTTTGCTGGCTGCAGTGGTATCGGACTTTCTTTGGAGCGTTGATTTACACACCTCATAATCCTACATAACTAGCATGCAGTCTTCCTCCGTGAAACATGGAGATCGTGCCGGGAGTCAAACGGTGCCTTGCACGGTGTCGAACGTGCTCCATTTATGTGAACGCGCACCAACTCCAATGCAGTTAACACCGATGTAACAAATCAACTTCTTAACTGGCGTCGTAGTACTGATTAGCACCGATTAAGACAACCTGATTTGTCAACCCCGCGTTCACAAATTAACTTCGGGTTAAATCTGATTTCGTTAAACCCCCTTCGCGGTACCCAAAGGAACCCAAAGATTCAGCTTGCACTACGTTATCAGGAAGACTACTCCATACTCTAACTACACGCTGTGTAAAGAAGTACTTCTTGTGTTTCCAGTTTTAAATGTTCTCTCGCTAATTTCCACCTATGGCCATGAGTTCATGTATTTGAACTAATGCTGAAGTAACTATTCGGTTGAACAGCATCCAAACCTGTTAGAATCTTATAGACCTGTATCATGTCCACCCTCAGTCTCCTTTGCTTAAGGCTGAACAGATTTAGCTCAACTAACCTTTCCTCGTATGACATTCCTCTAAGACCAGGAATCATTCTTGTGGCCCTACACTGCACCTTTTCTAAGGTATGGTGACCAAACCTGCACACAATATTCTAGGTGAGGTCTCACCAAGGAATTGTATAATCTTAGCATTACCTCCCTTGACTTAAACTCCACACACCTGTTTACATCTATCTGGAGGATTAAATGTCATGTCCACCAGGGAGCAGTGCAAGAAAACCATCTTGGTCTGTCCCTTTGTTTCCAGTCTCATGCAAAAGTAACAGTGGTAAACAGATTACACAATCCTGAAAAGGAGCATCCATAAAAACTGCAGAGCTGCCTAAGTTGTTTCCTATGGCCATATAAAAGTTCTGCCGCTGCTGCTATTCTCTGAACGAAAGACATTCACATTTTCATGTCTTAACATATTATGATAATACGGTGGTACCTCGGTTCTCGAACTTAATCCGGATCGAATCCTAAAAAGTTTGAGTTCTGAGCAAATTTTTCCCATAAGAAAAAATGGAAAACCAATTAATTGGTACCTAGTCCCCCAAAATTACAACCTAAATATGATTTTTTAGCATTTAAGCACAAAGTGAATGGGATAAAACAAGAGCAGCGTTTTTTTCTTAATGGCTTCTAAAACGATAAAGATCTTATCCCAACATTACCCGTCCTGCCCCGATCGTATGCTCCTTCCGTGTGGGATCTCCATGTGATCAGCTGTTTCTGGCTTTTGTCATTACTCCTCTGTATTAAGTCCGCATTTCAGTTTGTTTCCCCAGTATGGTCATTGGGTGCGTTCGACTTGGGTGCTTACAGCGCTGGCTTAAAGCAATGCATTCTGATCCTGACTCAGTGCATTATGGTTAGATGCATTGCGACCTCTCACCCAGCTGCACAAACTGGAACCGCCTCCATGATGACACACCTTGGCTGAAGACTTTAGTTACACGCATGACATTTGTATCCCAGGCAGTTCCCATGCGTAATCTGCTATTTCTCCCGAATACCACAAAGCAGTGAGGACTGGTTTTCAGTTAATTTACCTGAGAAAATAAAGTTTAAATAAATAACATAAATGCTCTAATACTACAAATAAATTAGTCGTTTCTTTGTTAGTTACTGTAATGTTGCGCTGCTTTATTTGGTTAATCGTCCAGTCGGAGAAGGCAAAACTGAACGATAGTGACATTAATCACATCTGTTATGTGTCCGAGTGATTTAAAACTAAGAGCCCCCCTCCACCCCCCCCAAAATTGTTTTTCTTTAGTTCTCTAAGTACTTGAAGTTTTGTTTTTGTATTAGAAGCATATATATCAATATTGCATTAAAAAAATGTATCTCAAACCCTCTTCTCTATCCATTGCGGCTTATTCATTTGCAAATCTTGTGCCTGGTTATTAGGAGAAAACAGCTCTTTGCCTTAAAAAGGTTTCTGATCTCTGTTCTAGCGCAATGTAAACCTCATGCTCTTGCCGAATTTTATAACCAAGCTTTACAAATACCGGAACTGTATAACTTCGTACACATGGTACTGCTTTCTGGGAAACTTAAACTGCTGTTAAATTTTGAAGACCCTGTACACAGAGGGACAACAGTGCTCACAGCATTTTCTCTCTTGCCTCTGAAAATATACAGTTCTTCCGGTGATTCATTCTTAAAAAAAGAAATCAATCAGATGTTACTTTAATACTAACTACTGGATATAAACACAGTCCCGTGACAAAAGGTGAGCATACTGCTACCCCGATTTTTGGTGGTACTGCATCTCGCGTACACATCGCATTAACTCCTCAAGTAGGTGCACCTACGATGCCTGCAATGAACGCAGAAAACATGTGCTGGCCACAATATATATACATGCGAGATGTGAGTATCAAGTATAAATCAGCCCTTAGATGACTGATGCAGGTGAAAATCAAAGAAAACATTTTCAAATCCACAGGGAAAAGGCATACATTTAATTGGGATTTTGTGAATTGATATCAAACCATCAAAACCTGGAATGGAAAAAAAAAAATCTGCATTTTCCCCCCACCCCTAGTCACTACCAATTACAGATAGAACATTGTGCATCTACATAGTAAACATTGCAACTTCTACATAGAAAATCTTATTTTAGGTCATTTTACCGGAAACTGAAAACCTTAGTTCACATGATCGCATTGTGCCATCTGATTTATCTAGCCGGGCTCACCTGATGAACTCATGGTACCTATTGCAGTGACCATCCTGCCAACCAGGCTGAGCAGAGCATTAGTCGTCTCCTCCATGTGCTGTAGCATCCGCTTTTCTCTCTCCTCAGCCTTCTCATCAGCCCTCTTCATGTGGGCAAGGAGATCTGGTGTGTCTGGCGCCTTCCTTTTTCCTGATTGAGAAATATCGCTTTGTACTTAAGTCTAACAAATCACGAATCCCACAATTACCAGCGTTTCATAATCCAGTACTCAGAAACCCCCAGAGGGTCTGTCTCCCAGCTTGCACAACACTCATAGCAAATATGCTGTGCACAAGTATCAATGTACCATTAATTCACCATGGCAAACTGTCGTGTTAGAGCATACTCACACCTGGCCTGGTAGTGTCATACTATGTCAGAACACAATTGCCTCTCCCCCCATTTCCACATTGCGCTTAATAGTCCAGACCCAAGCACACTCTCATAACGACCATGTAAGTCTATGTTCAAGAAAACATAAATAGAAAAGCCCACACAGCATAATGGTGTTAAGGATTAATGTCCTTATTTTGTGGCTTACTTGGAGTTGGCTCTCATAGATTTATCAAGTATGCGTCACAGTGATTTTCACAGAATTGTAATCCACATATAAATATCCATTAAGTATGCCATTAAGGTTCATCTATGCTCAACGCTAAATACGGATGGAGCCATCTCTCCGTACGGTCTTCATTTTGTCTGTGTTGGTGCATGTTTTCTGGAAGCTTACAAGTACAGATGAAACATAAGAAAACACAGTAGTTCAACCAAAACACAATAGGTATTTATCAACATAATTACACTAGGCGCACAAGATATTATCGTGAACGCACAAGAGATTATATTGTGCATACTAGAGATGTATCAACTCAATATTCAGATCAGTATCGGTGTCGATCCAGACCTACCCACATCCGAAAATTATTTAGTCTCTTAGAAGGTAGCTCCTGTTTTGTGTTAAATCTATTTATACAATAAATAGCTCTTTCCCATTTTAGATGTTTTTGCAGCATTCAAGCTGTATGCTAACACTAGCGCTCACTTTTTTTTTTTTTTGCTTCTCAGTGAGTGTGAGCGCAGTGACTTCCGCCTGCTGTGATGTCATGCACATACCCTTTGCAGTACGAGGATGGCTATCTGGGGGTATTTTACACTTGACAGCAACTAGTAGCACAGCAATTTGCAATCTTTGTAAAAAAAAGTTGAGAGGTACGAGTAGCGTTTTATTGGAAAATCCCACTACAGGCGCAAGCAACTGTACGAGAACATGAGTAATATGAAAAAAGCAAAGGGTGATTTGGGGGTCACTAGCTTGGGCTGTTTTGCGCACTTGCTACAGCTTGTGATACACGAGGGGCTGCTATCGCAACAAAGTCACACTGTTGACTCAGTTTTACTTGCATGGGCATTTTAAGCATTTGCCACTTGCAAATTCTCACTTAAAAGATATTCTAGATATTTTGGCATACATTTTTCCATCTGTATATACAAGCTTAAATACATATTGTTTTAATTAAAATATTACAGTAAGAAGATCTCAAATCAGCAGTCATGTATCGGAATTGGAACTGAAAAAACGTGGATCGGCTCATCACTAGTGTGCACTACAAAATCAGGGTACTAAGCACTCGACTTCAGTCTTGGAATGTTTTAGAAAGACATTCTTGTCACAATACAATAATGTTACTGTAGCTTTACATTCGATATTCAGTTTTGTTGGTGTAATATCATAAAAAAGGCAAGACAGATTCATAATGTCCAGTACACAAAGATGTACATTATTTGTCATTCAACTGCTTTTGCTATTTGTGTACAACAAGGCTGAACACTATCAATTTTAAACAACAATCACTATTAAACAAGACTACTAGCGAATCGCAAAGGCTGTGATTTAGAGTCGACATCATATAGCACATTTTCACAGAGTTAAACATGTCGTGAGAATAGTTTTACAAAATCACGCTGACCTTGTGCGAGACTGATTCTCACCAGAAGTGCCGTACTCCTCGTGCCCCTGTCATGCTCACCAATCAGAAGTGACCCTAGGCGACCGCATATACGAGCTCCAAGACCCGTTAACCACAGGATCCCTGATATTTGTGTTACTGGATTTTTCAAATGACTAACTTAATCACAGCTTTTGTGATCATTTTATGGTTTATTGTTCTCTGCTGATTTTTAAAAAGTACATATTTAAACTGCTTATAATGTACCTTTAAGTTCTCATCCTTCCATTAGAACATAAACCAGTGAATATTTTGCTGGCATCGCATGCGGAATCACATGTTTTAAATCTATTACACACTGAATACTGAACTGAAGCTTGACTTGAAAAATATTGCAAGTCAAATCGTAATGTCTGAAAAAATAGAGATTAAATAGCCATCTTCCCCAACGGGTGAATTTTGGTTGATTTTATAATGTTCGCATGTGTACTTTCACTTATAATCACTTAATGTACAATTTGGTACATAATCTTTAACACCTATATGAGATCAAAAGTTCATGAGCAACCGTCTGCAGCAATGACTCCACTTTTGCCTGGGCAATAGTACTTTATGAACTCCTCCACTGTCGCCATGTTTGCTCTAGTGGATGTGTTGCTCAACATCCATTGCAACATAAAGGACACACGGAAGTACGTGGGCAGTAAAGACTAATTCATACTTCACATTTCCACTTGCACCGTTGGGCTAAGGATAGTCATCTGCGTGGCAGCTTGTGTTCATACTACATTTGGCTGCAGACGGTCACAGTCGGCTGTGTCCCAATTCAGGGGCGGCATCTTTCAAAGGACACAGTGTATGTAGTCTTTGTAGGCTAAAGCCTAGTTCATACTTTACTTTTCCGTGTGTGGTTTTGGTCTGTGGACGGTAGTGTGTGTGGCCGCTTGTGTTTATAAGCACATTTGGCTTTAGATGGTCGCGGTTGGTGCATGCATACAGCAGTGATATTCCACCACACCAAGATAGCACATGTATTGCAAACAAACAAAAGAAGCAGAGAAACTAGTACATTTCTATGAACAGTTTAAAAGTTATTAGTCGAGGATTGAGCAGTATTATGGTAAATAGTTGGGCTGGGTAAAAAATATCGATTCTCCAATTTTAATCGATCTCCAATTTAACGCAACGATATCGATTCGGGAAATCCCCGAATCGATTCTTAATGCGCGTGCTTCATGTAAGAGGATATGAATATTCACCTCTCGTCCTGAAGGTGTCACCATCTTACGCTGCCTGTTTTGAACGTTTTGAATTTAGAAAAATATTTCTTAAACATGTTTGAAGTTCTTAATAGATTTCACGGTTGCACATTTACAGTCTTTAATTTTTACAGTAATGCAGTTTGTTTACATGGTGTACAATGGATGCACATATGACTTCTTGTTACAGTGTTCATTTAAAATAAAAGTTGTTTAAAATAAACAACTGTGTGCACCCTATTAATGTAGGTGTGTATTTCAGTAATAAACTTAAGTAGGAGTTTCAGTTACCAGCATTTATATCAATATATGGATCCCATGTCTGCAAAACTAACATTAAATGAAATATTGATAGCTAATCGAAATCGAATCCATAAAAATAAGAATCGAATCGCCGAATTGGTCACAATACCCAGCCCTAGTAAATAGGCAATAAGTATTACAGTAATAAGGCATCCTCATACAGCTGCTCACCATAACTATTACAACTATTATTCTTCTACCCTTTTGTCGTTGACTGTTGATCTGTGAAAATTCATTCCGCCACCTACTGGAAATGCACAATCAATTATCTTGCACATGTATTGTCAATTCCGAAGGTTTCCGCTAGACATAAAAATCTGGGACACATTTGCACTGACTGCAGTCAACGGCAGCCAACCCCTGATGACAATTTACGGCACATCCCCTCGCCCACAACCGAAAGGGCATGCAGAAATGTGAAGTACGTATTGCCCTTGAGTCCTTGGAAGGGTCGCACAATGAATCTTGGGATCTCAGCAAAAGGGTAACGCATTTCTAGGCTGCATTTGAAAGAGCCTTTGAAACAGAATAGCCTTGTTGAGCTGCTGTGACATAATCTGTCTTCGAATGCAGCTTTAAAGCCTTCATACTTCACTTTTCTGTGCGCACTCTGTTATGCAACGGGGGAAGTGACAAATTGTCATCGAGGTTGGCTGCAGTCCGTGCGCATGTAGCGCAGTTTGTGTATAGTGGAACCATGCCCGTCTAATGTGCATGCGCAACAATCGACTAGGTATATCCAGTAGCTGACATGTACATCAACTTTATCCTTTCAATGTGTTCAAGATCAATGATATATTCCACCTGTGTCTTTATTATTTATTTCTATACAAAAATCATCATTTGTTACAAAAATCAAAGAGTACCTTCAATGAGAAATGTGATTGGGCAGAGGTAAATGGTAAATATAAAAAATATTTATCGTCTATGTTGCTTGCGACACACAGCCAACATCTGTTAAGTAGTTTTACAAAAATGTTGCTTTTAAAAACCCGAGTAAGCATAAGCGTTGTTTTTTTTAAAAACCCGAGTTTGCGTAAGCGTCGTTCAGACCAAGGAGACGACATATGCCCTCTGCTGGTCTGGAAGAATATAATTCAGACACAGGCAAAAAAATCTGGGCTACACGCGCACCGATCACAGCCAACCTTTGATGGCCATATTTACGTCACTTGCCCTGGACCGTAACTATAAGTAGGGAAGCAAAATTTACCCTTAATTACTTCGTTTGAAAATGACATGTTGTAATACATAAAAAGCCTTTAGTTCCAACACTAGCTAGATCACTTTGTGATCATATTGGATTCAGACCAGCTAAAGCGTTCCCGGGCCCACTTCTAACGGGCCCGGGCACGGTAAGGATCGCCTAGCGAGAGTACTTGTTAAAACGGAAAAGGCAGGTTATAACTTAAGCTTACTTACTTCTCCTTGGCCGTGGTTGCTCTTGAGGTGGGGCGACTTCTGTAGAAATGCTAGCAAAAGATTCAGGATCCTCAAGGACGCCAGATGAGTCTGAAGGCAAAAAAATAATCGTTTAAGCCCAATTACTCATTGGGGGCATTGTTGAATTGCTACTGGATGAGGCAATTTAAAAAGTAAGTAGTGTATAGTTTATAATCAGTGACAGCGTAACATTGCAACATATTTGGATCATATTTGATAACACTAACCGAAAGCAGAACAATATTGCGTGACGGTTTACTAAAGGCATGATTCACGGTTTGTCCCTCTTGGACATGAAGAAAAATCGAATACATAACGACATTAACGAAAAAGGTTTTGAGAAGAAAAAAATAAAATCAAACAGGGGTGCCATCGACCTACCCTGTGCGTCCGAAGCCAAAGGCGTGCTCGATCCGCTCGCGCGTTCCTCCAGATATTCTGTGGCCGAATTTAGCGCTCCAGCCTGCAGGTCTGCTGGCCTACAACCCAGAACACCATCGAGGAGGTCGAAGCATTTCGCTAAATTGGACCTTTTGCCTACTTTCGTTTTCCCGTCGCGATATTCTTTTTTCATTTTCTTGATCTTGTTTATTATTTGTTCCGGCGTTCTCACATAACCAGCCTTTGCTAAATTTTCCGCCAATTCAGCGTACAGTTTACTTTTCCTACTAGAATTTTCAAATTTGGTTTGGAACTCACTTGATGTCCAAATCGACACCAAAACCTTGGTTTCTAATGGAGACCAGAGATAAGGCTTTACAGCTTCTGCATTCGCCTCCATGTTTATTTCGCGCCTGTGGAAAATGTTGCCAAAAGATCTCACGAGAAATCGCTATTGGCTCTCTGAAATGTCGCTAGATTGCGCGATTACGTCATGCAACACGCAATCACGTTTCGTTTGTATACGTCACGCCGCCGAACGACATAACGTTTGTGTTATTAGAGTTTAAATATACACTGCCCGTCCAAAAAAGGTCACCACCTGGATTTAACTAAGCAAATAGGTAAGAGTGTCCCATTAGATAATTACTGCATGTATGATTATATTTCAGCTGGCAACACGTTACTTAACCCTAAGTCATGCAGTGAGTCGCTTCTCATTTCTTAAACAACCATGTCGGAAGACACATCCTGTGGTCGTGGAAAAGATGTTAATCTGTTTCGGAAGGGTCAAATTATCGGTATGCATCAAGCAATGAAAACATCTAAGGAGATTGCTGAAACTACTAAAATTGGGTTAAGAACTGTCCAACGCATTATTAAAAACTGGAAGGATAGTGGGGAACCATCATCTACGAGGAAATCATGTGGTCGGAAAAAAATCTTGAATGATCGTGATCGGCGATCACTTAAACGTTTGGTGAAATCAAATCGTAAAAAAACAACAGTAGAACTTACGGCTATGTTTAATAGTGAAAGTAAGAGCATTTCCTCACGCACAATGCGAAGAGAACTCAAGGGGTTGAGACTAAACAGCTGTGTAGCCTTAAGAAAACCACTTATCAGTCAGGCAAATCGGAAAAAAAGGCTTCAATTTGCTAGGGAGCACAAAGATTTGACTCGAGGATGGCAAGATGGCGAACTGAGCGGTTGTACGTTTAAAAACGAAGTAAGGATTCCTCAAAAAGTTAGTAAGAATTCTTCCTCCAAAGATGAACTGCTAGGGTAGCTTGGGATATGTCAAACAAAGTTAAGGAACAAGATTCCCAGGATAGGAGTAAACTTGCAAAGAGTAGTATTCCCAATACAAAGGAAAAGCAGACTAACAACAAGTTTGTTAGTAATAATCAAGATTCTTCTAAACAAGTTAACATTAAAGAGGTTGCACCTGCTCCGGCAGCGCTTCTACAGCATGACTACGGGATGTAAGTTACTTCAGCTGGCCCTGACAGACAATTTTGACAAACTGGACGACTCGCCACTTTGCACACATGGCCTCCCATATTCAGAAATGGACTAGACCAAATGAGGAAACATTAATCGAGTCCATCTTGTCTGCAGTGAATGCTTTATGCTCCAGATTTGATAAGCAAAAAGAAAAATTGAATGACATGAATGCTCAGATTAAGAACAGTACGATGATCTCTAGTTTAGCCACAGAACTGGAATTTAATGCAGCAGAAATTAAAGAATGTAAAAACACAAAGTGTCTGTTCTTGATTTAAAACAAAAAGTAGAAACCCTACAAAGAGAGAACTGTTATTAAAGAAAGGTTGGCTGACACTGATACAGAAGACGCTGGAACTTGAGAGGGAAAGGCATGAAAGAATCGGATACTGAAGACACAAGGGAAAAATGATTAATGGTTCATGATGCATTGGGTGGGGAAAATAGAAGTCGTCATGCCAGGTGATCATTTAGCTTGTCAAACGAGAGCACAGAATGGAGATTTGGAAACTGACGAAAGAGTTGGAAATCTGCAAGCGACAGGGAATCCGTTTCACTGCTGACTTATCGATGGTGGATAAAAAGACCAGAGAGGGTACTCTGGCCCAAAATCGAGGAGGTGAGGAAATCTGGAAAGAGAGCGTATTTCTGTGGACCCTTCAGGTTCATGGAGGGGAAACGGATCTACTAAACGGATATTGTGAATATCAGAATTAATGCTGGAGGGAGAAATGTTTTTTCAGAGGAACCGGGGTTTCTTATAAAACTTATAAAAAAAAAATCTTATAAGCAAAATGTTCAGTACAAGAGGCTAGTTCAGTACAATTTGTTTCTGCTTGTTCTCCATCCTTTTTATGTTTTCCTAAAAGTCTGAGATTTTCTTTTTATCGTTAAATGCAAGAGGTCTTAAACACAATATTAAACGCAAGGTGACTTTCTTGTTCTGTACAGGTCTTAAAACGCACTATATATTTTTACATGAGACTTGTTAATGTGAAGAGGATGGTTTGTTCTGGAAGAACCAATGGGGAGATAAGATGCTGGTTTGTCATGGCAGTAATTGTTCTGGGGGTGTGGCCATTTGTTTCCAAAGATTCCCAGGGGGGAGAGTTACATTTAAGAATGATGTTGATAGTCATTGGATTGTGGTGGTTGTCTGTGTTCAAGGGTCATTTAGTATCCTGATTAATACTTACAGACATAACAGTATGGGATGAAATAGGTTGTTATTGGAGTCTGTTACAGAAGTTATTTCTGAATTTAAACAAAAATTTGGTATTAAGTTCGCTCTAGTAGGTGATGATTAGAACATGACACCCCACGAATGGTTAGATAGATGTCCGTCTAGATATGATGATTATCATTACAATTTGATATTTAAAGATTTTATGGACAGTAATTCTTTGACACATGGAGTCAATCCATTGTTAAAGCAGTGTACTTGGACAATTTACAATGGCCATTCTAAATCTAGAATAGATCTATGGCTTACATCTCCAGGATTTGTGAATCTAACCATTCTTAATTTCTGCTGCTCCCTTGATAGATCATTGTGTGATTGAATTCACGATGAAACCAGATGTAACATATTCACATAAAAGAAATTATTGGAAATTCAAAGCTGATTTATTACATGTAAATGAATATGCACAGGTGGTTAAAATCTTACTAGAAGATATTATTAACGATGTTGGATTTGACACATTTTGTGGGAAATGGGAATATTTTAAATATAAGGTCAGAAGCTTGTCCATTAAATTTGGTAAAACAAGAAGTTGTCAACAAAAAGAAAAAGAAATTAAGTTATTTAAAAGAATTAATGAGTATTGTAGGAAAGCTGAGGTATGTGATGAAAATAATGCAAAAGTTTTAAGTTAAGCAAACCAAATTAGACTGAAGAGCATATATCAGATCCAGAGCAAAATGAATAGAATAAGGAGTGAATAATACATCCTATTTCCTATGGATTGGAAAGAAAAAGACAGGAAAAAAATAAAATGGACACACTAATAATCAATAATTGTGAATGTTCTGATCCAAAAGTAATATCTGAGGAAATGTATACATTTTTTTTCGAAACTATACTGTCCGTCTTATACAAAGGAACATTTGCGGTCCATTTTTGAAAATATCATCCAGTATGTTTCCCAGATTGACCAGACAGTTAAAGATTCATGTGTGTGAGAACTAGATGGAGCCATAAAACAAATGGCAAATGGTAAAGCTCCTGTTCAGGACGGATTAACCTCAAACTTTTATAAGTTTTTTTGGAATGATATTAAAGATTTGTTATTCATGGCTCTAAAAGAACGTATTTGTAATAATAATCTAATGCCAATGATGAAACAGGGTATTATAACCTTGTTACCCACACCTGGTAAGGATAAAAACTTTATAGATAATTTAAGACCAACTATTTTACTGAATGTGGATTATAAAATGTTTACACATGTTATGGCCAACCGTTTAAAGGCGGGTATTGGGCAGAAAATTAATGAAAACCAATTAGGATTTATTAAGGAAAGATCCATTCATAATCACATTAGGCTGGTTCTTGATTTACTTGATTGCAATTACCTGATGAAAGATAATGGTTTTATTTTATTTCTCGATTTTTACAAAGCCTTTGATTCCCTCGAACATTCTTTTATTTTGAAATCATTAGAATGCTTCGGATTTGGTTCCAAATTCATTAATATAATCAGCATGATATATAATGATATTAACAGCTCTGTTTCACTTCCTCATGGAACCTCTAAAAGGTTTGAGGTTAATCTTGGGATTAGACAGCGCTGCCCCTGTTCCCCATTGCTTTTTATTTTAGCAGCAGAATTACTGGCTGTTCTTATTAATATCAGTGTATAGATATCGAACCTTTAAATGTGTTAGGTAAAAACATTAGCATAACATCTTGTCGATGATACAACTATTTTCCTCGAAGGGTAAATAAGATTCCTCTGGTGATTTAAGAGGATAGAGGTTGGGCTGTACCTGAATTTGAAAAAATGTGAACTCATTTCTATGCACAAGCACCCTCTAACAGAGTCATATGGGATCACAAAAGTCAGCTGAAGTACTCAGGAGTGGTTATTGCTAGAGACTATGAAGTCAGAGAAGAAATGAGCCTTGCTCCTGGTATTAAGAATCTGTACTTAATTCCTGGTTACAAAGGGATCTGTATTTTTGCATGAATTTTGATCCCTAAAATTGAGACACTTTCTAGGGTTGTGTACCCAGCTTTCTCCTTAGCCATTCCTGACTATTTTAATAAATCAATTAATCGAGAGAAGAAAAAAAAACAGTTTTGTCTGAAAAAACTGACAGCATTACTTAGGAAAAGGGGATGTGGTAAAATCCATGGAAGGTGGCCTAAATGTGATTGACTATGAAGCAATGAAGGGTATGATAAATTTAAAGTGGTTACATAATTTTTAACAATACTCTGGTTCTTTCTCCCTTCCAAAATTCTTGTGAAGTTTGGTGGCATTGTCCTTCTATTAAGCCATGATTTCTGTATCTCTAAGTTGCCCATTAAGTTGTTCAAATTTCATCAGCAGGTTCTCATACTGGAAACTGATATACAAAAATAATTTTATTCCGCACAGCTTCTCCAATATGGAATAATAGATATATCTTGTTTAAAAAAAAATCCTTGTGCTTCTGTGATTAAGTTGAGAAGGATATTTGGTTCACGATCATCATGTTGGATGAAGGAGGTAAACTTTTATAGTATGATGCTTTTATGGACAAATTCAATTTGGAATGTACCGAGAAGCAATATAAAGTGATTATTAAGGCAATCCCACAAGGAATGTTACATATGGTAAAAGGAAATGCTGCTTTATAACACATTAGTTCCACAAACTTTACTCTGTATTGATGAATTTGTCTTTAAAGAGAAGACTTTATTTATACATTTTTTTAAAGAAATACTCTTAAAACCTCTAGGTTATTCCCTTTTCCATTGAAAAGAAAAAAATACTGAAATATTACCCTGGGGAGCAGAAGTAAAAAATTACATCCAGATATCTAACTCTCCCCATTTCACAAAAAGCTAAAGAAATTCACTTCAGAATAATGAATGATATTTACCCTTGTCATGAATTTCTAAGGAAAAGATTTAACATTATGTGTTTTGCGAGGGTGATATTAAAACTTTAGAGCATCCTTTTTTCCTTTGTACCCACATAAAATGTTTTTGCAAACTTCTTCAAAAAAGATAATCTCTTCCCCAAACTAGAATTTCAAGATGTTAAATTTGGTGATGTCTTGCAGGACAAAAAAGAGATATATAATACTATAATTTTAATGGACAAACAATTTATTCATAGATGCAGATTGTACGGGTCCAAACCTTTCAAAGTTTTCATGAATAACATTTTGGAAAAAAACATTGAAATACATAAAAAATAAACAAACATTGTGTTTTCCAGTTCTTGTATAATTTATTGTATGAATGGACCCCTTTTATCCTTTTTCTTTTTTTATTTACTTTATGTATCTATTTTTTGTTCGTGATTTATTTAATTTGAGTATTTGTACCTCATTAAGATGGCATATATTTTCAGATCTTTGTATATGCTCAGTTATGTAATGTATGCAATTTGTAAGCTGTATTGGGCTGTTGAATAAAGTTCTGTGAGGAAAAAAAAAGATTGGCTTCTGGAGCAATGGAAGAAGATGTGGTCTGATGAGTTCAGATTCACCCTGTTCCAGAGTGATGGGCGCATCAGGGTAAGAAGAGAGGCAGATGAAGTGATGTACCCATCCTGCCTAGTCCCTATCGTAGTAGCATGTGGGGGCAGTGCTATGATCTGGGGTTGCTGTAGTTGGTGAGCTCTAGGTTCAGCAACGCTAGGCGCCCAAAGAATAAGTTCAGCCGACTACCTGAATATACTGAATGACCAAGTTATTCCATCAGTGAATTTTTTTCTTCCCTAATGGCACAGGCATATTCCAAGATGACAGTGCCAGCATTCATCGGGCTCAAATTGTGGTAGAGTGGCTCAGGAAGCATGACACATCATTTTTACACATGGATTGGCCACCACAGAGTCCAGACCTTAACCCCACCCAGAATCTTTCGGATGTGCTGGAGAAGACTGTGCCGCGGTCCAACTCTCCCATCATCACTACAAGATCTTGGTGAAAAATTAATGCAACTCTGGACAGAAATAAGTGGGGAGAGAATTTCCCCACAGGGATCAATAAAGTGTCTTGATTACTATGAGAAAACACTACATTCTTGGATTATTACTATGTTGTATTTGCTTCACTTGTAATTCTGTATAAGTAAATATACTTTTCACAGTATGCACAGCTCTAGGACATGCAGGGGGGCTAAGCTCTCCCTGCTCCAACCCCACCTTACCAGTAAAGTGCTGTCGGATTTTATGGCAATTGAAATTTATGAGTGTAAAATGAAGAAGTGATGATATGTAGTTACTTAAGACAATAGCGTAAATGATTACATAAAGTTTTCCTCTATGCCCACTGCATGCTACCAGAAACATACATTATTTGTCCTGGATGGGTAGACAAATTCAGGTGAAGTGCAGATCACAGGCATCAAATAGCCCTCTAATATATATTTCAAACACGCGAGTGACAGTTCCTATAAAGGCTATGTGTTTGGGCATGGAGTGATGCACACAGTATTTTTCCTAGCAAGTTCAATTTTAACGAAATCAATGAATCTTTGAAAATCTGGGGGTAAGGATGTTGGTATCGGCTCACCTTCCTCCATCGTTATTTGTAAAAATGATACCCAAGTGTTCTGCCTTAAGACGTTGCCATTAAGTAAATAAACTTTAATAAGTTTAACCTTTAATATAAATAAAGTCCAGTAACAGCTGATCAGCAGACATTTATTATAGCTATACCAAGTAACAGACAGGGAATTTTCATACGTTGACCCCCCCTTACAAACACTGCTTTATATGTTTGTATACCATACTCTTCTCAGTTTGTGATCAGAGCCCTTCAATGCGGCTACTTGTTATAGGTTAGTCAGCACTTTCATTATAAAATATCCCACTACCTCCCCATTGTACTGAGGTTAGGTATGTTGTTGTGCAATGTCTCTGTAATATATTTTTAAAGAAAGAAGCAAAAGAAAAATGGTTTCCAGTAGTTTACAGGTGATTCTGTGAAAAAGGTGCCCTTTCTGTCACCAAGAATTGTTCCCCAATAAAACTGCAACAATTGATAAACTATCCAAACTAAAATATATTAGTATGCTAGTTATCTTCTGTATACATTATTTCATAGAGCACCAGGTTTATGTTGCTAATATAACAGATTGACCTGAGTTTTGCTGACCAATAAATTGTAAATTTACCTTTTAAAATAGGTCTTTATTTAGCTAATTTTTAAAAACATTTATACGTAAATCATTTTAAATATTTAAGTTTTTTTGGCGTTCCCTAACATGTCAACCATGTTATTAACCATGTTGCAGACACGCCCGTAGAAAAGTAAATTATTCCACAATTCTATGATAAATAGGAAGTTGCATTGACTCTTTGAAAAGACATTGGTTGAAACACATTTAAATTTCTCACATTCATACTTTACATTTCTTGATGTTTTATGATGTCATACATGAGTGTCCAAGCATAACATGTCAATACTGTTACCACAAATTTTAGTTTTTTAAAATTTTAATTTTGCTAACAGAAATTACCGGTACTTCTGATCAGTTCTCGGATTTTGACCATGTGGCCTAGTGAATGTCAACAGATCGTTAGCAATAATCAGATTTGCATTTCATCATCAGCCCTGTTACCTTTTCAGGATAACGGGGTTGACAATCAGAGAGGACAGCCGCTCTGTAACTGCAGAATTCATTAAAATAAGTATGTTTGAACATGTGCAGATGTGATCACACAATCTGACAGACACCGTAAATATGCCTTTAAGAGCACTGGAGGAGCAAAGACTGTATTATGTCTGTCAAGATAGTTTACTAGACACCAGTGTATTACTATGATGGTGATCTTTACTCAGGGGTTATCAATAACAAATTGTTTTGGCCTACTCAAGAGCATGGCCATGAGTTACAGGGGGATGGGGGGAATGTAACCACCCGCCCCCCCCACCTCTCCAATGTCCAACCCACAGTAACACCCTTGCTCCAGAGCACTTACTGTACGTCTATAACAATATAACTGGCCTTATTCCTGCATGAATCCAAAATTAAGATATTCAAAAGTGACAGGGCACCCTTTTCCTGGAATCACCCTCACACACAAATAGAAATACAGGCAAGATCAGAATACGATGTTTAGCAAGAATTTTATTAAACTGCTGTCTTTGCATGTCATGTACTAAAAAAAAATAAACACCATCACATCATTATCTACATATTAACTAGAATAATCTTTAAATCTTTAAAAATCTTTACCTTATAAAAATGTAGCTTTCTGATTTATGCAAATAGAATAATAGTAAACTATTACATGAGGGTTTAATAATCTTCACTGTACCTAGAAGCTAGATTAGTATCCGTTCATGTAAAAAGCATAGTAAATGGTGAGGGAGAATGGCATGGTCAGCCAGTAAGCAGCACTGCAGCCTTACACTTCCAGATCCTCCGGACTGCCGTCTGACGACAGGGTGGCAGCATATGGAGATAATGTGAAGAAGCTGGCTGAGTGGTGCTCTGCAATAACATGGATCGCAACACCAAGACCACCAAAGAATTAGTGATGGACTTTAGGAAATCCAGATATGGGCCACACCTCCCAACCCACACAAATGGACGCAGCAGATAAAGTTGCCAGTTTCAAGTCTCCCAAAATACTCACTGCAGAGGATCTTTAATGGACTGTGAGCCACTCCACTCTAATCAAGGCACAACAGCAGCGCCTTTAGGTCCAGAGGGGGATAAAAAGAGCCCCAACTGCCACAACAACTCTTGGTTAACCTGTATAAGTTGCCTGCTGCACCCCAGGGCATAATGCACCAGAACCCGATTCTCCATTTATTCTGCTACTGACCGAAAAGCCCTTTCCACACACAGTTAAGACAGTCAAGCACTTCACTGGACTACAGCTGCCAGACACTGAGAGCGTTTACGATGACCGCTGCCTCTGGAAGGCATCTATTCAGTCTTTTGCTATCAGGTAACAGATACACAAGCGTACAGCTTCTGCCCATGATGCAGCCGCGACTGACTGACCCTTCTACGCTCTTACTACAGCACCTTCGGTTTCATAAAACTACAATGAAAACCTTCAAATCTGTATACAGCACCAGTCAAAGTCTGGACACATGAGCTTTTAACCCATTTGTTTCTATTTTAGCTATTTTATGTCGTTATAGTAAAAATCTTTGCGCAAATGAAGTAATGTATATCAAATACTGTAAAGACCCAGAGAAATATTCAACATCTCAAATTTTTCACAAGTTTATTCTGGGCACATGTTGGCTACCTCGCTCTTACTCTTTGATGCAACTCATCCCAAACCATCTCCACAGGGTTTAGGTCACCGTTTCTCTACCTTGTTCACAAAACAACAGAGCACAAACATAATCTCAAAGCATGCTTTGGGTTCTCTTTTTGAAAAATAAATGATTTTCAGGTGTCCAGATTTTCACTGGTACTGGACAACATGCCTTACATGGTTCCCTCAAAACGGTGCAATATGTACAGAGCTTATATAGAACAGACAGAGCTTTACTGAAATTAGTTCTCAGTGAATTTGCACAAATATGTATATTCCCCTTTCTAAAGTATGAATTTATTTCAGTATGCCAGTATTAGGGCAGCTACTAAATTTCATTATAATTGTGTAATCTACTTGTACAACACATAAAATCATTGATCCTGCTGTGTGTATAACTGCTGTCTCCATACTGCCTGTAGTGTGTGCAATGGACTGACTCCCCATCCAGGGTGAACTTCAGCCTTTGTGCCCTGTGCTGCCTGGGTGAGAATACAGGCCCCCATAGCTAAAGCCAATAAGTGCTAGGAAGACCGGGCTGGAGCTCAACGTAACGGCAAAGTCGACGATGCAGCCAACTACAGGGGTGCAGTTTCGTCTCTGTGTTCTAAAGCTACTAGCACAACCCAGCTGAATGTCACACTTCAAACGTGGGTGGAGCCGTATTTCCAGGTGACCCCATCCTACATACAGACCCCAAGTTTCTGCAGGGCAGTACAGACAGCCAGGTCGTAGGCTAAAGAATGTCAGGGCGCTCCAGAAGACAAGGGTCAGTACTGCAACTGCATCTGCATCCTCATCTAACCCGGTGCTAATGATGTTTTTTTATATGAGCATTTAGTCACTGACAGCTATTGTAACAGCAATGAAATAAGAAATAAGATCATTTATTTGCCATATGAAGATGAACAAGTGCAGATGCTTCTCTTCGCATATCTCACCTTGGGGTCTGAGTGCAGGTCAGCCATTTATCCAGCGCCCCTGAGGAATCTGGTGGGCTCAAGGGCCCAAGGGAGCC
>JABFEA020000010.1:20685977-20712839 GCA_019775915.2 Cyphomyrus plagiostoma | reverse complement strand
CGTTCGATCATTCCATTTAATTAAACTTAAATAAAACGAAACATATTTGTTTATTTTCTGAGTGAAACAAATAACAGTAGCGGGAAGAAGCGGTAAAAATAAAACTACTTATATGTTTACCTGCGGGATTTTGTGGGCGGGAGCGGGAGAAAAATAATATATATTTTTGCGGGAGCGGAACAGGATCTTGCGGGAGCGGGACTGAAAAATCCGTCCCGCGCAGGTCTCTACTGCACAGCTGTATGAGGAGGGTTGGAGGTACCAGCATATCTAATTTTTCCCCCACACGGTCCAGACAGCATACTGAGGTGTACGATATCTTAAAAAGCAGCACCGTTCCACCATTTTGAAATCTTGGCAATAAAATTCACCAAATGGGTTGGGGTCCTGGCTAATTTTGTTGCAAGGATTTCAAAATCCCGCGTCATGCTTCATGGCCATAATACTTATCACCATAACTTTAGAATGTCATAAAGAGAGTTTACCTGTTTCGCTACACTGCTTGCATTTGTGTATATTGCAATAGACACGTCTGCCCTCTCCTGGTCTGGTGGAATATCACTGCTGTTTGCATGAACCAACTGCAGCCATATATAGTATGAACACAAGCTGCCGCACACGACGACTCTCAGCCTGATAGCGCAGGGGATCGCATGCGGAAAAGTGAAGTACGAAATGGGCATAAAGGAAATGCCAACGCCATGGTTAAAGGCAGAAGAGTAAGGGGCTTGTGAGGAAGAACTAAGGAGAACAAAGTTAACATGATATCAAAACGCTGTCTCTGCATCTAACTGAAGCCGAGGGTTTTCTGCAGCCACCAGTACCTGTTTAACGAATGACCAATACAGAAGGATAAACCCAGTTTGGTTGGCTAACCTACATTGATCTGTGAGGCTTTGTTAGCAACGGTCACGGTTCTGTTTGTGTGCAAGTGATGAAGCCAATGGGAAAGGGCACGCAGATTTTGACTGAGGAATTGTGGGTACCAAAGGGCCTCTATCCGGACAGCCCCACCCCGGAGGGACAAGGCAACGGCCCACCCTGAATTCCGACTGCCTTACACTTCCTTCAGCACTGGGTAGACGTCTGAAGACACCTTGGTCTTGGCGAAATGCTTGAAGACCGACATCAGGTAGCTCTTCGGCAAGCCCGTCTCCTTCTTGGTGGCCGCAGCCTGGCGCTTCGTCTTGGGTTGGGTAGTGGGGGCCTGGGAAGGCTTCCTGGGGAAGGACACAGAGCTCCTGTATGTTACACATGCGGCTTTGAAAGGAACACCCCGTTGGGTGAGAACAGAGAGCCCTCCCATCAGAAGTACGGCATTACTGGTACAGCCAGCTGCCAAGCCCAGTGTGTCCAGTGCAAGCTCTACGTACTGTGCATTCTGCACCAGTTTGAGGAGGCCAGGCGTGGCAGCAGGCCCTGGTGTTTGGGTAGTCTTCTTCCGGCGAACGAAGGCTGGCGTTTTCATCGACAGCTCTTCAGTTTCAGTCAGGGCAGACGAAAACAGTTTGTGCCATTTATCAGACACGAAAACACAAAACTGGCTGAAACCATTAGTTGCATCCTCCATTTACCTTAGTTTCACTAGTCAGAACTTTTGACTGTAAGCATTAAACTATTCAGTGTTTGAGTGTTGTGTGGTTCACTGGCTCAGTGGGTCTCTCTGCCACCTCATGCCTCCAGGGCTTTGAGCTACGTTCTCGTGGGTAACTAACACCCATTCAGCTCCACATGTACATAAGCCCGGCTGGATTATAAAGGAAGTCTCCACAATGGATCCTAGTCATAGTTGCATTGCTTGTGTAAAAACAGGGTGCCATTTCCATTGAAATACACTATTTGCAATGTTTTTTTAGGACTGAACGTAGCCTTTGTGACTCACCTTCACTCTGGGAGCCATCTTCTTCACTCTCCTCCCTGCTCTGCTGCTCGTTCTCCCCGTCCTCATCATCATCATCATCAGCGCCGTCCTCACTTAGTGCTATGAAGAGGGGGCTCATTTCAGCCTCTGGAGACTCCAACTGTTGACTGGAACTGAGATTCCCCTTGTCCTGGACGTTGCAGCGCCCCCAATCGGAGCACCCCGGGGTTACAGCTGCTGTCCCACCTGTAGACTGCTCCGGCTTCCGCGAGCTCCTCCTGCTGTGTGGCTCCTCCGCGTGTGGAGAGTGGGCCGGGGGAGAGCCCTCAGACGTCTGGCTCCTGCTTGCCTCCTCTGGCCCGCTGTGCCAGCCCACACTGGGCCCCGCAGTCTCCACGGTGCCATCAGACTCTATATAGGAATATAATGGCGACAAAGGACAGCAGTAGAGCAAACAGGAGTCGTGGGCAGTGGAGACTCGACGTCAGCTCACCTCAAACCCCACCCACCTGTATCTGCCTGCCTCACGGGGGCGCCGAGGCTCCTGAAGTCCCGCCCCCGCATTGCTGCCTCCGGGAGCTTGGCCCCGCCTTCCGAGCGGTACGCTCTCTGACGTGCCACATGCGCCGGCACCAGCAGCTGCTGCTCTTCATCTCCTTGGCTGGAATCCAAACAAGCTGCCTCTTCCTCCTCAGATTCAGCCATCTTCCCATTACCTGGTCCTCCATCCTCCTCTTCCTCAGAATCTGATCTCTTCTTGTAAGATCCGTCTAGCCCCTCCCCCTCAGATTCAGCCCTCTTCCCATCCCGCGTTCTCTCCTTATCTGGCACTCCCTCCTCCTCTTCCTCAGAGCCCCACGTCTCCCTGTGAGGCCCATCTAGCCCCTCCCCCTCAGATTCAGCCCTCTCCTCATCCCGCGTTCTCCCCTTATCTGGCACTCCCTCCTCCTCTTCCTCCGAGCCCCACATCTCCCTGTGAGGCCCATCTAGCCCCTCCCCCTCAGATTCAGCCCTCTCCTCATCCCGTGTTCTCTCCTTATCTGGCACTCCCTCCTCCTCTTCCTCCGAGCCCCACGTCTCCCTGTGAGATCCGTCTAGCCCCTCCCCCTCAGATTCAGCCCTCTTCCCATCCCGCGTTCTCTCCTTATCTGGCACTCCCTCCTCCTCTTCCTCAGAGCCCCACGTCTCCCTGTGAGATCCATCTAGCCCCTCCCTCTCAGCCACCCCATCCTCGCCTCCATCTTGCAATGCTTCCTCCTTCCTGACCTCCGCATCTTCGACACCAACACCGGCGTTCCCTCCCAGGTCCTCCTCCTCCTCCATGTCACCCTCACAGCTACGGACTGCCTCGGCATCTTCCTCTCCAGCCACCCTGGAGTCCCTGGGCTCCTCCTCTACCCCGCCATCCATGCGCCACAGGGACCCGCGATTCTCCCCCTGCACTCCCTCCCCTGGTGGCCCACAGCCACCTTCCACATCTCTCTGGATCTGTGTGGCAGTGACTGTGTCCTTGTCAACAACTGTGCAAGCATCGGCCGTCGGCATGGAGACAGGGTGGGGGTACAGCGCCGTGCTGCTCATGATGATGTCCGACGTGTCTGACACAGACAGGTCGGTGATGCCAAGCGTGAACTTTTCCAGCCCCCTGGTCTCACTCAGCATGCCTGGGGCACTGGCCACACTGTGCTCCAGATCTGGGGGGGGGATAAACCATTACATTTACAAGCTGGTATCCGAAGAGATGGTGCCCACTATGACAGCACAGTCCCATCACTGTACAGTCAGCATTTTGGCAATCTTCCCTAAAAGCGATTGCAGACCTGACATCATTGCATTAGGAAAGGTTAGGTAGGCTGTCATCTCTACCTTGCACCGAACATGGGTCAAAGCCCCCCTGCACTCAAAATGAGACCCTACACCCTTTCCTCATTATTGCCACAGCGATTCGTAAACAAGGCTGATAATTTCAACCTCAGTCCTTCACGCAGAAGCAGCATGGTGGGAGAGACCAGTCTGACCTGTAGGCTTGTCACGATACTGAAATTTCAAATTCGATACCGACACTAAGGTTGGTGCTCGATACTATTTTCAATACTACAGGGGGAGGAAAAAAAAAAAAAAAAACAGGAATTTTGTTTTATTTTTTTTAAATAAAGTCAGAACACCACCTAATAAATAGAAAAGGCCATTAACATTTATAAATATTTTAACAGTGTAGACAGGGATCTGGTTGATACAAATGTACTTGGCAACAGCCCTGTTGAGCTTTTGTGCCTTTAGTGATTTGACACTATTTCCGCTGTTGTTCAAACAGTGCTGGTAGGGTGGGTTGTGTTTGTGGCAGTTTAGGTCTGGCTGCTGGCCCCCCCTCTCTCAGCCTTAGCCTGGGATTATAATATATACATGATGATTGTCAGATACGAAGAACAGAGTTTTATAGGTTTGGCACCATGCATGCACACACACACACGTAGGTTCTCAAACTTAATCTGTTCCAAACTCCGGAACGAATCCTAAAAAGGTCGAGTTCTGATAAAATTTCCCCCATAAGAAATTATAGAAAACCAATTAATTGGTTCCTGGCCTCACAAAATCACACCTATTTTTTTTTTTTTTAGCATTTAAACACAAAATGAACAGGATAAAACAAGAGCATTTTTTTCTTAATGGCTTCCAAAACGATAAAGATCTTATCCCTACATTACCCCTGTCCTTCCCTGGTTTTCCTTGTTCATCAGGTTCCTACGCAAACTATTTCCAGACAGTGCTCCTGCTTTTTACATTCTCTATCAAGCTTGGTGCTGCAGAAATAAAGCTGGAGCTGCTTTCGCCACTGCCATGTTTAAAGTGTGTCACTCATGTAAAACAATGGGTCCTCCAGGTAGCTGTTGTCGAGGGAAGGGTTGCCCGCTGCAATGCCTGTTGAAAATTGTCTGCTGGTGATTTCCGTGAACTTGCAGATGCAAAACTGGCATTTAAGTATTGATACCAGCTCTAATTGATATTGAACTCTATACTAAAATTTAGTGACTGAGAATCGATTTGACATGACTGACCTGTGCAGTTCCCGATTTAAGAGCTAGACAGTGCAAAGAGGGTCAGGGAAAGTACAGAGGACACAGTGAAGCCAGCTGCAGTAAGGTACCTGGTTTCTGCTTACGAGTGAGGCGACTCTGAACGCCCTGCTCAAAGTCGTCCACGTCCACTGCCCTGCGCTTGACAGCTCTCCTTAGCCCCCTCCTTGCTGTCTGGGGGTCTGCATGTGGGGTCTTCAGGGAGAGCACACTGGAGCTAAAGGAGTTGGAGGAGGAACAACTCTGAAACTGCCCTTTTCCCCCCCACAAACTGCAAAGCTCCAAAAGGGTGTGAAAATGCACAGTGGTGCCAAGCTAGCTACCAGAAGAGGGCAGTGTTGCCAATGCGCTACCAAACAGCCAAGAGGGATCGTCCCACATGTACCCAGCCACAGTGCATGCAAATCCCCTGTATAAAGCTAGCCGTAGTAGTGCATCTAACACAGATCATGGTGGCTTTGCAGGACAATTAAAGCTCTTTTGTGTCTTTTATATATAGATATGAATCATTTACATCACATTTATCATTTTGCAGGTGCTTTTGTCTAAAGTGACGTACAAGTCAGGATCAGAGAGCAGGGTCAGACAGTCCCAGGAGCGATCAGGGCTAAGATAACGGGTCCAGCATAAATATTCTGAAGATCAGGGGATTTATACACACACACACACACACAACTGGTGCTGATATGGGCACAGATTCCTAAGCTGATGAGTGTCACCACCCATGGAACAAAAGCGCAATGAACACCAGATGGCGCTAGGACGGCTCCCCTAACAGCATAAACATTAGACTACAAGTCTTTCAAAATACGCAGCTCGACGTACCCGTCTGATTCGTTGGACAAGGAGGATTGGTCATGTGCCACCTTGCACTTCGGCCCCTCAATTCCATCTAAAAGAATAATCAAATAAAACGCATACAAATTTTATGACAGAGCATGATATGACAGAGGCAGATTTACCACTATACATTAGCGCAGTGGTTCCCAAACTGGGGGGCGCAGAGGTATTGTAGGGGGGGCACACGAATGGAATAGCCTCAGGGGCAAAATAATCTCTTCACAGACTGAACGATTAACCAAATAAAGCAGTGCAACATTACAGTAACCAACAATAAACAAACCACTAACTTACGTGTACCGTTAGAGCATTTGTGTCATTTATTTAAACTTCATTTTACCAGGTAAATTAACTGAAAACCAGTTCTCACTGCTTTACGTGATATTCGGGAGAAATAGCAGATAACGCGTCGGAACTTCCTGGGATACAAACGTTATAGAAACGTCACGGAGGCAGTTCCAGTTTGTTCAGAGGTGTTGTACGATCGGTCTTAAGTCGCCTTGTTCTTGCAAGGTTTTTGTACCATGTGACATGGTGACGCATGACAACATTTTGCAGCGACGGACAAAAAAAAAAAAAAAAACCTCATTTTTATGATATGGTTAAGATTTCCTACGTGAAGTGCAGGGAAACTCAATGATTATGATTTAGTGTTTTGTGCTATATTATAGGCTGAAACCAGTGGTTATTAAAAACAAAATGCAGTAATCGTAAAACAAACTTTAATTTGTGTATGCCAATGAATATTAACAGGAACGTTAAATCTGCATTTGCGTAATTTCAAAACTTATGGTGGACATTTTTAAATCTCTCCCCCACAGTGGTGAAATTGCACCATTTGTATTTTGTAATTGCATTCGTTTCACTCAATTAGAATAGGGAGTTGTATTTCAAATAAAGTTTGAATCTGAACCTGTGTAGTTTGAGGGGGGGGGGTAAATAATGTTCCTATCTAGAAAAGGGGGGACACTGTTTGGGAACCACTGCATTAGTGTATAAAAGCAGGCGACGTTACACCCCCCAGTGCTTTACCGGCTCCCTGCTCAAGCCCCCTCTCGAACATGGACAGGTCGATGTTCCTTTGAGGCCTCTTTCTGCTAATGCCCCTCACAGCCATTGTGAGGTTGACAGTGGAAAGATCTGGAAGGTCCAGGTCCAACGTCCCTGTACTGTACAATAGAGCCATACTGTTAATATCGAGTATAGTGAATCAGGGGAAAAAAAAAAAAAACCTGTGTCAATGATAATCTCATAATTAAAACAAGTGCGTGTTAATACAGAAGGCCAAACCGGGACACAGGAAGGATCAACACTTACATATCACTCTGTCATACCTGGGCCGGTTACTGTATAGGTTAGACTCAGCGGAACCGACAGCTGCCCTCACGGGAGCGTTAGGCACCAAAGGGGACGATTCCGTTTCTGTAAGAGTCAGGGGGACAGTATCAGAACATGACAAACTGATGCCAAATCAATACGACTCAAGTGGGCTTTATAGTCATACCAGCTATAAACAGTGGCAGGAAATAACAATCCCCCCACAGCTACTGACGGATGTCCACGCAGTGAGCGATGGGCGGGTTTTCACAAAACTCAGAGTGCAAAACGAGAGGGCTAGACAAGGATTTATTTAAAAAAAATTATGAACATGGATGGCAAATTTTAGATTGAATATCACCAGATCATGTCGTACAGCAAAACAAATTAATATGAAACACACACACAGGATTTTAATCCAAGTACAGCAGTACAAAGTACGAGATGCATCTAGATAAAGATGTGCGTACACACACACACACACACCTGTGTGTAAAATTCCCCGCAGCAGACCTCGGGGAGTGACGTCATCGTTTATGGATAAAGGAGATGCTGGGGCTGACAAGACACCCTTCCTATTTAAGGTGGCCGCTTTTGTCTGCTGGGCGGGTGGCCTGGTGACACTCTGGAAACAAACAAACAGAGGTGGCCTATCGTGTCAGTGTTGTGTCAGAAAGACTCAGAGGCATCAAGTCTCACATTATACCCATCAGACTCATTATAGTCATGGCTATTATGGTGGGGGGTCCTGCTGTAATCCCGGCTAGTAATGACTGCGAAACAGCCCAGGCGTTACTTAACGAAGTCTTTAGATCAGTGGAGCCTTCAATATGATTGTATCGAGATGAAGGTAAAAAGTTGTGCATTTTGTAAGGCGCGTCAGCGAGTCTGACTTCAAGCATTATTGTGCAGTAATAATAAAAGCCAAAAAGATTAGCATTAGCAGTCTGCTTTGAATGGTTCACAATTTCCACAGAAATGTGGAAGTTCTTCACCACCCAGCCCCCACATTGTGCCGACAGTTAGGCTAAAAAAAGGTATAATGGTAGACGGAGCTGAGAAGTGTTCCATTTCAGAGAAACAGCATATTTTAAAACCTGCCAAAGCACAAAACATGGGGAAAAAAAAAAAAAAAGACTCCAGGTAGGTGGAACAAAATTATTTAGCTGCATTCTTGTGCAGTTCAAATACAACACAAGCATTATGTGAGATTTTCATGCGTTTCCCATGCTCAGTTGGCCATAAGGGCTTTCCTCAGGATCCCAACCACGGGATGTAAAAGCAGCAGGGTCCAATCACAGGCCCAGTGCCCCAGCCCCACTGAGCAACACACTGCTTTCAGTTTTGCAGTTATGCAGCGGCTGCTTTCAGGACAGGACACTGACTGACCTCGCGCAGGCGGTCCTTCATAATCTTCCGCAGGGCCACATGAGGTGACGGCATCCCAGAGATGCTCTGGCGTGTCCTAGTACTCCGTGTGACCATAGACGCCTGCTGCAGTGATCTGGATAAGCTGAAAGGAAGTTGTACCACGCCATGTTAAATCAGAATTATTTTGTAACGATTCAAATTTTTTAAAAGGATTTCATTAAAACCCCGGATGAAACAACCATCAACATATAATTCCCCAAACAAAGCAGGAAATCTGCTTTAAGTACTGACAAGAGGCAAAGGTAGTAATCCGGTACCGATAACTCACCTGCGGGTGATCGGTGTCTTCGGGAGTTCCGTGTGAAGGACACCTTTCAGGAGCACGCGGGCAGATACGTCTTCGTCCATGGCATCCATTGCAGACTGTAGCGGTTTCAATCTAGTGGTAATAATAAGATTCACTTATCGAGTTACACCGCATGATATACATATAGCGGCGATTGATCTGCCTTTCCGCACTGACGCGAAAACCACCAACTACCCAACTTATTAAAAAGATCTAACCGTGCAGTGAATCTTGGTCCTTTATTTTAAGGCTACGCCTACTGTATACTGCAGGGGTGCTCACTCCCGCTCCTGCAGAGCTTAGGTACAGCCTTAATTTAACACACCTGATACAGATAATCAGGCACTTCAGTATCATCTCAGTATTAGTCAGCTGTGTTGAAGTTAAACTGGTTCTCATACCGAGATGTAACTGAAAGGCCTGATTATCTGTATCAGGTCTGCAGGGTGGTAGCTCTCCAGGAACAGGATGGGCACCCCTGGATTACTGGCTTCCCCTAATTTATGATAGCTGCTTACATCCTCTGCTACGTAAATGGATCAATAAGGAAATTAACGACTTACCGTTTCCGGATATTAGTTTATTCTTATTACCGATATAAGTGGTCAAAACATCACACCGTAAAAACTATTTTCTTGCAGCTACTGTTGACATTTGACTCCCGCCTATATTTTCAAGACAGTTATCGCGATCGTTGTTGTAGAGGGTGTGTTGGGTTTTTGGTGAGAATTATGGGTGTTGTAGTCCTAAAATGTCAGAAAAGCTCGTGCGTTTCCATAACAAACCTGTATAGCTTCCAGTTTCTCTTAGTAAAATCCTTAAAATGGTTGCAGTAGATATGCCTGTTTAACTACAGTATTTATAATTATGTTAAAGTTGTATACATATGGTTTACAATGCCATACAATCTCATGTTATTCTTGAAATAGTATGAAAGTAAGACATCTTGACAATGCCCATAGCTTTCGAAAACTTCTAACTACGATACATTAAAATCCTTATACAATATATTATTTAAATTAATTGTTTCAAAGTCCGATAATTCCGAGTTTAATCTATAAACTCCAATTAAAAGCGGAATTTGAAGAAAACCCTTCACTTTTGTTAACTATTTCGGTTTACCAGCAAAACAGGAAGTTGTTAGCATTGTGGGACGTGTAGTTCCGCTTTGGGGGCTGCTGGGCTAGATAACAGAGCGCCGAGGACCGAAACAAAATTGAAATTAGTGAAAACTTCATCAGGATTACAGATATCTGAATAAAACATTCCTGGGGTTGTAAATAAGCATGCCCGGATTCACCTGCTGCGTCCCCGGCTGTTACAACAACTCGCATCGGGACAGAGAGCTGCGCTTCTATACCTTCCCAAAGGATACGGCGCAGAGAGAGATTTGGCTGAAGAACATCTCCCGGGCCGGGGTCAGCGGCTGCTTCAGCACCTTCCAGCCCACTACGGGCCATCGAGTATGCAGTACCCACTTTGCTGGTGGCAGGAAGACCTACAGCATTCGGGTGCCCACCCTGTTCCCGCTGCGCGGTGTGAACGAGAGGAAAAACAGAAGAGGCAGGAGTAAGAAAGTGTCTGCAGTCCTGCCGATAATCGTCTCCGGCGCCGATTTTACTCTCAGCGGCGAGACCCCGGAGGAAGCCGACAGCGGGGGCGGGGTGCTACCGAAGGGCCAGGAAACGAAGCCCGTCGACTTGACAGCGCAGGGAGACGGTCCGTGCTTAACCATCGAGGGGTCAAGTTTTGCAGCCCTTGCTGGCTTCACTGCCACGCAGCAGCCGGCGGCGCACATCGTGCCGTACTCCACACCGGACCTCTGCGCCCTGGGTGCCTTGGATCACCCGTACTCGCTGAATATTGGCACTACGTCGGCCGAGCTGCTGAAGAAGCTCAACGAACAGCGGGACATCATCGCTCTGATGGAAGTTAAGATGAAGGAGATGAAGCACACCATCCAGCAGTTGAAAGTAACGGAGGCGAGGCTCAAGGAAGAAGTGCGGGAGAGGGATCGGATGCTGTCCGTTGCAGTGGTGCGAAAGAAAGTTTGATCGTAGGAGTACTAAGATAAACGCGGACAAGACTGAACATTTTGTGCTGCAAGCAGGTGTTAAATCATTTTGAAGCGATATCAGGAGGATGCTTCTTTTTTCTACAAAATCGATTATAGCTTGTTCCCCAGTGAAGAACTTTGTTTTTTTTTTCCTGGCATCACTTTTTTAATGATGTCTATGTCAAAGTTTAGCAGCGTACCTTGGCATTAGACTAGGTTTAGTATATCACTCTCTCATGCCTATGCTTGGCTCTAGTGACAATGGATGATCCAGGTGATTTTTCAGCTATGTGGTTTAAAGGCTTTTTTAGAACCTCCAAGCAGTCTGATACCAGCATATGGCAGGGAAAATGGGATTTGGGAGGAAATTTGTCGAACGTGGGAGGGGGTGATCCTGTAAATGTGTTTCTTTATTTTGGCTCATGAATTGCTGTCTGATAATATGTTACAGATGGACTGTGCATTCATGCGCGCACCATATGAAGTGTTCCAATTTAGGGATGAAGCGCTTAGAAATGCACCGCACAATTTAAGCCGTTTAGTTAAGTGTTTTTAGTAGGTATGTCAGGTGTGTTTTACGTTGAAGATTGTTATGACTGCATCGTTTGTTTTTTGGTTTACGGCATAGCTTTGTAAAGTGATCCCAATACATATATTTGGTGTCAGAGGGTATGGTTAGTTATAGGTCTAATGAATTTGTATTCGTTATTCCTGTATCTCTGAAGTCTCAAATGTTATTTGCTAAAAGTAGTCGCAACAACTTAATGTGCGAATGTTGGGGGAAAATTAAATTTACTTTATTATTGAAATTGCGGGTTCATAAAATGTATAAAATGGCCATGTGGAACTGTTTTCTCTGTTCCACAGCTAGTAATCTTTGATGTTTCTGTACTTATGAAAGTGAGGGACATATATTGCAAACTGTCATGGTCTAAATTACACTTGATCTCATTTGTGCTGGGTAGCCTGGGCATTGATATACCCGACCGAATTCAAGAAACTTTGAGAATGTATGTTGAGAATATATTCTAATTACTAATTGGCCATATGAATTGTGGAATAGGATTTGTCTGTGCATTATGTTTGATTTTTTTTCCTTGATTGTATGCTAAGTATTAGTATATACCCAAGTGACTGAAAATGTCTACATTACAATAATTGTTTTAATATATAGAATTCATTTTCAGGATGGACTTATATTCCATGTTAGCAAATTTGGACACGTTGAGCTCTGAGATGTGTTGCATTTATGGGAATGGAGGGGTCTCTCCATAATCTGTAAGACACCCTAAGAGATGTTAAGATTTTAATAGTTGGGTTAAAAGGGCAGGGAATGGTAAGTGATATTGGATTGTATTGGCAGTCATATGGGGTCTGGGAGATATTACACAGAAAATATCCAGATCTTGTTATAACCAATTACAGTGACTATGAGCTGATGTTACATATGGCAAATAATGTCAATGGGAACATCTACCTATAAGAATAAATATTGTCCAAGGAAATGTATTTTGTTTTTCGTTGTCTTGTAAATAAAGTTTTTTTTAACTATTAACAGCCTGTTTGTTTTACATTGTCAAAAGTTATGGGGAAATAAACTAGGCATATCTTTCTGCATTGATTCAGTTCAAAGGTACTATCTTAAAAACGTGATGCTAATTTATACTGAAATAGAATGGTAAAATTGTTTAGAACAGGCTATTAATGCATATGTTTAAAAGAGAATGAATATCTACACAGCAGAAATTCATTAAACGTCTAAGCATTTCTTTTATAATTTGTAACCACACACTTTTTATTGTTGTGCACATGTATCGTACTTTTGGTAAAATTGTGATTAGTGACATAAAGAGAATATCAACAATGTAGCACAACCTTAAATAGGGGTTAATCGGAACTGGTGGAGATAATCAGACCCTGTTTCATTTAGTGGGAGCTTTGTATGTTTTTTATTTTCTCTTTGTTTTTCCACATATAGAGTGTGCTGTTCAAGAATCCAATCATGTGATTTAAATAAAAACAGACACATGAACATAATTCTTAATGAGAGCACGTACTTTCTATAATGTCAGGGCTTCGGGGGACACCTTTTTGGGACACCTGGCCATTACACATACAGGCACGTTTATGACATCCCACCCTAAATCCATAGGAATCAATATAGAGTTGGTCCCCCCTTTGCAGATATAACCGCTGCCACTATTCGAGGATGGCTTTCTACAAGATTTTGGAGCGTGTCTGTGGAAATTTTTGCCCATTCATCCAAAAGAGCATTTGTGAGGTCGGATACTGATGTTGGATGTGAAGGCCTGGCTTGTAGTTTCTGTTCTAGTTCATGCCAAAGGTATTTGATGGCGTTGAGGTCAGGGCTCTGTGCAGGCCAGTTAAGTTCTCTCACCCCAAACTCACCCAACCATGGACCTTGCTTTGTGCACTGGGGCACAGTCATGCTGGAGCAGAAATGGGCCTTCCCCAAAACAGTTCTGACAAAGATGTAAGCACAGAAATGTCCAAAGTGTCTTGGTATGCTGAAGCATTAAGAGTTACCTTCACTGGACCTAAGGGGCCAGGTCCAATCACTGAAAAACAAACCCCCATACCATTATCCCTCCCCCACCAAACTTTATATTTGGCACAATGCAATCAGATGGGTAATGTAATGATGACGCTTTACTAGTCCCTCTATGGAATTTCTCTTTTGGCTACCCCAACTTGTTGTCCATGACACACATGCAGGTAAGATCAAGCTTGACAGTGAAGGGCAGCCACCCACAATGGCACCTGTAGAGTTTGCTCAAGGGCCCACAAGGCTGGGCTGGAACTGGTGGCCTCCTGAGCTCACCAAGCCACACGCTGCCCCTTGCAATGGTCTCCTGGCATCTGCCAAACCCACATTCGACCATCAAACTGCCAAAGAAGTGTCTTCCATCGCTCCACAAAACACACTTCCACTGCTCCAGAGTCCAGTGGTGGCGTGTTTTTTCACCACTCCATCCAACACTTGGCATTGTGTTTTGTGATGGGAGGCTTGTGGCCATGGGTCTGAATGAAACACCTGAATTCAATTATTAAGAGATATGTTCCAATACTTTTGTTCATGCAATGCCTACAAATGCATTGTAATACGGACCTTACAGTGAGTCCGGTGTAGATTTTAAAATAATAATAAAAAAAACTTCAATTCCCAGAATGCAGCGCGGGCGTCATCCGCTCACACTCGGAGAGGCGGATCGGCTTCGGCCGCGCTCGGTCTTCGCCATAACTGGGTAACGGCGGCTGCTGTTGTGGGCTCTGGGTAAGTTGCTATTTCAAACGAGACTGAAGGTTTTATTTCTAAAAGAAATGTATGTGCACATATATATAAATATAAGTACTTATAGCCCATTGTTGGCACGTTTTACAGAATAACGGGCTGAGTGTTCTTTGACAGGTTGCGGGTGGCCAGAAGTCCTTCGACACGCCTATGTTGCAAAGAGGGACTTTACTTTGGGCCCCACTGGTTCGTACCAGTGCTCATACACTGAACCCAGCAGACTGGTGATGGCTGGTATTTTTAGCTGGGGATGAAAGCACGTGTTGATGGCGACATTGCATATCTTTACTAACAACTGCGCAATCCGGAGCAGTTTCTTTTTCTTCCCCACCCATACATACTTCGCTAGTTTAACTACATACATGTAACAATAGCTAGCCCCGGCAAATGAATGGTGCTTCGCTAGTTTAAGTGGTTATTCCGGTCAAATTGCGTTACTGCTGCTAAATTTCCTTGAGCGCCTCATTAATGATTATAAAAAATATTCTATTCTGATGTGCATACCAACCCATGATTGGATGAGACGATATCATAGGATTGGCTTTATCCAGCACCAGGATCAACATCCTGCACTATTCCAGTTTGTTGTACAAGTTTGTTAGCAGAACCCATTATAATGTATGGATAATATTACTTGCTTTCATCTGATCAGCTCAATACGACGTAAACGATCCTGGCTACATTTAAAATGTCAGTGAAGCTATCAGCTATCGCAACGCCTGATTTAAGTTATGTGGTGTCTGTAGAAACGCATGGTCTGGTCCCACTAGCTAGTTTAAACCGTCTACCTGAGACAGTATTGCATCCACCATACTCTGGTATCATGTTATCTGGCTAAGCACCAGGCATGCAAGCCGAATGTTGTTGGTTATTCTGGAGGCAACTATAGTAATATTGCCAGATAGTCAAGCACCTTCTAGCCAAAAAGTGACAGGATCCGATTTCAAAGGGTGTTTCCAGTTGCATTCATTTACTTAAAGCTGAGCGATGCCTAAAAGCTGTTTCAGAAAAGCGCCTTGAGTCTTTGCCTGTGTCGCCCAGCTGGGACTCGGGTTATGAAGTTATGAAGCCAATCAGAATCAGTAATTATTAAACTAACTACCTGGGAGATCTGAAAACACAGACTGGATTTGGAATCAAGGGCAGTTTTAAAGGGCCCTGCACTTGGAGTTAACCTTCATCTCAACCCCAGCGGTCTGCTGCACTTCTGCTCTCTGCCTTATTTCAAAGTTACCCAGACCTTATTTGCATCTCATTTGTTTGCAGTTTGTCTAGGGATTTAGCAGTTTTAAGGCTGGTTTCCTCATGACCAACTGAGAAATGGAGCCGTGTCTGGTTGTTTTCGAGTGCCTGTCACTGGTTGTCATAAGTGGTCTTTTCCTGATCTGTGATTTGATGGCTTTATAGAAAGCTTTAATCTCACCTGAAATCTGCCATATTTTGCAGTAACATTCTTCACTATGACCTGCACAGTTAGCTTGTTGGATTGTTTTTTTATGGGGGGAAGGGTGAGAAATGCAGAGATGTGAAATGACTGATACGGCAAGTCTGTCTCGCATGACGGCACGTTCCTAAACGGCGGGATGAATCCATGCTTTGATTGAATAGATCCAAATGCTGACTTTACAATGGGCTGCTGAACAGTCAACAGTAGAATTGGGCGGCCTTTAAAATTTGTTTATATAATTACTTATTTTTAATGTCATGTTTTAAAAAATGATGCAGTTGCTCTTAACTGATGATTAGAATAGATTTTTGTGTACATAGCTTTTGGGTAATAATTCACTTTCTGTTTAAACACCGGAATACATTGTACTTCTACTGTATAATGTCATGATGCTGTAGTATTTAAAAAAAAAAAAAACAAATTACAAAAAAATTGTGACTGTCTGGTAATGAATTAACAACTAGATTTGGTTTTCTGCAGGTATGTCTGGTTACTTGCCTGTGTAGCTGGATAACTGGTGTTGTTTAGTTCATTGTTGTGAGTCAGGCATCTGCTTGGAGCATAACATACAGCCCGTTGGTGACAGAGATATCTTCCTGTATCTGTGTGGGGTGGGGTGGTGTGTGGAAGCTGTGCCTATGATCAGAAGGTTGTGGATTCAAAACCCAGGGACTGCAGAATGATTTTGCTTCATTCGGTGAGCTATTTACGCTCTGTTGTCACTCCAGCCAAGCCCTCTTTTGTTTGTGATGGTCATTCTCTTTACTGAAATCCAGAGGTGAAAAATTCAGGTCCAGAGAGTACAAATCCAGACCAAGGTTTTGTTTCAACCAACCAGGTGAGCATAAAGAGTCACAGTCACAACACTCACTGGTTGGTTGAAATAAAACCTTGGTCTGGATCTGTGCTTTCTGGGCCCGCACTCTCCACCCCTGCACTGTGGGTTGATTACTGGTGAATGGATGTAAATCTCGTATGTAGGGATTTCTTTGGATTTAAAAAATGTTTTTGCTGTGCTGGTCACGGAGTGTTACAGTGTTTGGGGGTGATTTTAATATGTTTCATATAGCTTGATTGTGATCTAGGAGGTTAGGCTCCCGGTATTTCAACAGCCTGGATACTACGTGGTTTAGCAATTTAGGATTCTGTATCAGTGTTCAAAAGGTCACGGGTTCGAATCCCAGTGCTTTACCGCTAACACATCTATGAACTGGTGCACAGTATGTTGAAATACGGCTTACGTTGGGCCTCTATGGTGCTATATGTAAACACAAGGTAAATAAATGCATAACATCCAGAAATTAAATGCAGTACAATAGATATATACTGTTCAGTAGTATTTGATTGTGTGTGTGTGTGTGTGTGTGTGTGTGCGTGCAGTGAATGTAATTTAAAAGAAAATCAAAAATTGTAAAAAAAATAAAATAAATAAAAAATTTATGTCGCTTTGAAGAGGAACGTTGTAAATTGTGACTTTGGCAGAATCTGACCATCTGACTGAACATAATCGCCAGGGAGGCAGTAGACCTCTTGGGTACGTCACAGTATTTTGAAATCACCGGGGGGGGGGGGAGTCCTCCAAAATGAAATAAGCTGAGCTGGGGTGGTGGTGCTGCCCCATGATAGAATTCCACCCCCCCCACGCTATTGTAGTATGCTACACGAATGTTTACCGTATGCCACAGATGTCTGGATAGTCTGACAGCATGGAAAGTTTGATACCATCCAAGCCTGCAGGTGGTTGGTCACATAGGTACTTTATCTGCTCGCCCGATTATTGAGCTGGTCCAGCGTCTCCATGAGGAAAGCTTGAGGAGCTATTTCCCATTCTCCTCTGCTTCCCCCCTCCCCCCAGCGCTTATGCCTCTCTCAGGGTGAGATACCAGGGCGTCCAGCATGTCTGCCAGTGTGCTTCTGTCAGGCTTATTTGGGCCCCTGGGGGGGTAGCTGTTCAGGAGTGCGTGGGTTTTCATGAGGCTGTGTAGGAATGCATGTGTGGGAGGGGTCTGCCTTTCAGGAGTTCTGGGCCCTGTAGTTTGTATGGCACTTTCACCTCTAAAAGGATGCAGGTCCATGTTATAGCCTCATGGCTGGTGTGTTGGTTGGGGGGGGGATTGGGGGAGTTGAAGCGGGTTTCTATTCTTCTATATTTTTTGATTCGCTTGACGCATTTCTATTTGCACAGTCGATCCCGGCATACAAAGTGCCTTTTTAATAAACACCGTACGTTCATCTAGCTGTTTAATTAAATAGTCACTGAGGCAGTTCATATTGCTGTCACAAAGTTAACTGTTAGGCTAACTCTGAGTCTCCTGTGGGATTGTAACATGGAACCATTTTTGCCCTCAGTTGTATGGGGATGGATGGAGTGAATAGGACCCCATCCTGACTCGTGGCGCGAAACCCCTTGATGTTAAGACCGGCTGTCTTTTGTGGGGTTTTGTGTAACTGGATGGGGCTCCGCCACACCCCGGAATGTGGCCCTTGCAGACTGGATGCCAGTGGTCAGGACGGGGTGGGGCGATGCGAGGTCCCCGTTAGAGCACTGAGACTATCAGGCTAAATTTAAAGTCCCGAGGCATTTCGGAGTCCAGGCTGCTCGGTGATACCTGGCTGCCTCGGTGACTCTGAATCTTAGAAATGTCTTACAGCCCGCCGTGTTGGGGGAAGACAGTGATGGGGTTTCTGCTGGGGCATGTTCCATTTCAAGTTTGTTTTATAGTCCCAGGTGTTTGGAGGATCACCGTGAAATTCTTATGCCACAGTGGCGGGGGAGGGCCGAGTGCATGACGGGCTAGTGGGACAAACCGCAGTGCAATACGGTGACATACTTTCCGGACATTATTCTGTGGTATATGGCAATATAAGAAGGAATGAACAATAAATAAGCTACCTGAAAGATTACATTTGGTCTATACTGCCATGCTGTAATGATGTAATGAACAGCCTGCGGTGTGAATTCCTGTGTGTGGGTTTGGATCAAGTCCCCACAATGTGGCAAAACCTGTTGCTTTTTAGCTTGTAGGGATATTTTCCAGGGCCCCACAATATGTTTATAAAATTCTGTGAATGCAATCAAAAAACTATTTTGTTTGATTACTTATGGTTAAGGTTATGGCTGGGTAGGGGTTAGGGTTGTCATTGTTATGGTATTGTTATTGGATTATGGTTATGTCCATAGAAATGAATGGAGAGTCCCCACAATGTCTGTGTATGTGCCTGAGCGCTGCCTCCCTCCACAGAGCCTGAGCTGGGTGAATCAGGATGGGCGACAAACCGATCTGGGAGCAGATTGGATCCAGCTTTGTGCAGCACTATTACCAGCTGTTTGACACAGACCGGACCCAGCTGGGAGCAATATATGTAAGTTCTGGCTTTCCTTAAGGCTGCTGGCACCTCTCATTGTCAGAAGCAGCGTCTCTCCCACCTTTGAGGCCAGATGTTGGAAGAGGGAGACCGTAGCCAAACACCTCGACCAAATTCTCGTTCTCAGAAGGGTTGTTTTACCAAGTTGCAAGGTCGCAGCACGTTGACAAACATTTTAAATCCAGAGAACTTTTCTGAATTTTCTGACTCAAATACAATTGCACTTTCAACAAGTCCAAAAGCACATGCTGCTCTTAAGCGATTCCCCAGCCTTGAGGAGTCAGAGCCACAGTGAGCGGGCTGCTCTTATGTGATTCCCCAGCCTTGAGGAGTTAGAGCCACAGTGAGCGGGCTGCTCTTATGTGATTCCCCAGCCTTGAGGAGTCAGAGCCACAGTGAGCGGGCTGCTCTTATGCGATTCCCCAACTTTGAGGAGTCAGAGCCACAGTGAGCGGGCTGCTCTTATGCGATTCCCCAGCCTTGAGGAGTCAGAGCCACAGTGAGCAGGCTGCTCTTATGTGATTCCCCAGCCTTGAGGAGTCAGAGCCACAGTGAGCGGGCTGCTCTTATGTGATTCCCCAGTGGGCATGCTGAGGCCCATATGGCGCACACGTCCCATTTGGTAAAACATGCAGCGGGTGCCCAAGAGCTCCCCAGCGACCTGGACATGATAGAGCCCATGCTGACAGCCAGCAGGAGAGCAGCTTTGTGGCATGAGAAGATGCACAGCCTCTGAAGCTGCTCCTTCAGACCAGAATGAAAGCTGACGAGACACATGATGAGGCTTCTTGATGTTTCCTCTAATGCCTGCTGCTCTGTGGCTCATCATCTCAGGCTGTGAGTCTGTATCAGGTTGGCTCCTCCGGTTAAACCCCTCACTCCTCTGTCCTCTGTTCCAGATTGATGCATCATGCCTTACATGGGAAGGACAGCAATTCCAAGGAAAAGCAGCGATAGTCGAGAAACTGTCAGTAAGTCAGCTTAACCCTACAGAGGACATGAAATGGGGGGAAGGCTGCTGTCTGGACATCTGTCCCACTAATTTTCTCTACCGCCCCTTCTTTTTTTTTTGAAGAGCCTCCCCTTTACAAAAATCGCTCACAGCATAACGGCACAGGATCATCAGCCCACACCTGACAGCTGTATACTAAGTATGGTTGTAGGACAGCTGAAGGTGAGCGTTCCGCTTGATTATCAGTGTTGGCACATGCATAATTTATTGCAAAATTTATCTGTGCAAAACTGTTGGTCTTTGTATATACATGTAATGCATTTCAATATTTGAACTTAATGCAGATAAATACAGTGGACTGACAGATATGTTGGGATTATATGTCAGTGTGTGGATAATGGCAGGTGGCTGAGAGTTTACCAGTGTGTTCCTCTGTCTTAATGCCAGCTTGATCAGGGAGTAACTGTCCGGCCTCTGTTTGTGCAGGCCGACGAGGACCCCGTCATGGGCTTCCACCAAGTGTTCCTCCTGAAGAACATTAACGATGCCTGGGTGTGTACCAACGATATGTTCCGGCTGGCACTGCACAATTTTGGCTAAACTTGGGAGGCTGCACACGCAACAAGGGTGTGTGGATGGGGGCTCCCAGCCATTCATCCTCTGCCCGTCCTGCCCCGCCCCACCCCAACCTGCCCTGCCATGACCCCCTCTCACCTCCACCTCTGACATCTGGTTGCCTTTGTGGCCTTTGTGGCAGTGCCCCCCCCCAATCCACCCATGCCTCTCCGAGATGTGTTCTGCTCCTACACCGGGACCCCAAATGAGCACCATTCACTGAAACCAGTCGGCGGCCGGGATTGAGCCGCGAGGCTGCCGTGCTGTGTAGTACAGACTGATGCGCGCCATAGCTGCGGCGTTTCCATGGTGATGAGCCTCACCTGCTGCGCCGCACTGTCCTGCATGCTGTTGGGATGCTCCAACACCTGCATCTGGGAGACGCCAAGGGAAACAAAACTCTCCTACCTTTACAATATTTTGTATTTTCATTTTATTCCTGTGTTTTCCTAATCCTTGTTTCCCCGATAGTTCAGTGTGATGTTGCCAGCATGCCTTAGTCATCGTACTTACTGTTTTACTGAAATAAGAAGCTATAATTTTTTTATGTGCTTCATTGGTTGCTCTAGCGATCCAAAGAACCAAACCATGTCTAGACCCACTCTGCTCTCTGGTGACTCCACCTTCCTGCCCCCTCCCCCCCCTGCCAGGGTGACATCCGAAGCCACGACACAATAAACCGTGACTTTTTTTCTTAATCTTGGAATCTGTGTTATTCATCCAACCTCTTTTTTTGTCGTTGTCAGGATTTGTCAACTTGTTTTTGTCTGTTCCTTTTTGTGAATCTGTTAAAACATATTGTGTGTATGAATGTACATGTATCAGTGGAATGCAGCTCTGTTGTTCCTTTTAGGCAGCAAAAGCAGGAAGGTGTGCTACTGACATGGGCCTGGAACATTAAACCTGGTGCCTAAAAATCCTGATATGTTCAGCTGTTTCCAGGGGCAATACTGGGAACAAGGTTACTAAGTCGCCCAGTAATAACCAGGTTTGATTTAGTTTTCAGTGAGATTTGTGAGTTGGTCTCCTGCAGCAATACGTAACCAAGCAGATAAACATTGTATCAATTTAGCGCAGGTGCTGGACGAGTTTTGCTGTGATAAAGGCTTGCATCCCCGAAGGATCAACACTCCTTTGTATGCATTAGCTTCTTTTTCAGGGACAGTGTGTGGCTCAGTGGGTTAAAAGGCTGTGCCTAAAATCAAATCCCAGGGTTGGCAGAGAGATTTTACTGTTGGGCCCTTGAGGAAAGACCTTAACACCCAATTTCTTCACAGATAATTTGACCATGCTTTCTAAAAAAGAAAATGTACGTCTGCTAAATAAATAAAATGGTTTTTAAAAATGTAGATTGTATTTATTTTGGGAAAAACAAAACTGCCTGATGCAGAGTCAGATGTTGTTTGGTACATATTTAGACCTGCGTCCATTTTGAAGCGCTAAAATAAAGGGAAAATGTCGAAGGAGAATGATTGATTTATGGTGATTCAAAATATGAAAGCCTGTTTTTAGACTCGCAACATATTCTGGAGAGTGGATGAAGTAATCTCCTTATTCAGCTGCGCAGAACAGATGTTTAACACATTGAAATTTTCTGCATAATAATCTTGCATAATGGAATAAAATAGTATGTATTTAAAAACGGTGTTTGGATTCCGAAATATTTCCAAGTTTGATTCGTTTCATATTTTTTTAAACGTAAACTGCTATTCATATAATTTTGGGAATTAAGTAAAGTTGACTTTTCAATCATTTTTATCCAAGTTTATTCATTTTCAAGCGGAAAACTTAACCCGGGGTGTGAATTTTGGACAGAAACTATCGGAGCATCATTCGGAACTTTTAGATGAGCTCCGGGTTTCCGACAGAGGGCGGTTGCATTTTGAAGGAACACCAGGCGGAATCGCAGAGGCTCGCTGGCTTCATGCAGCGCTACGAAAGTTGAGGCGAGTGAAAATTGGCATTATAGGCTTTTAGGCGGCAGTTATTCCCCTTCTACGGACCTGGTCCCCCCCTTTTCCTCCCTTATGGCTTCCAACTCAAATATCGATATAGAAGACGCGACGCAGCATCTTCGGGATATTTTGAAGTTGGACCGACCCGAGAATAACGCCGGTGAGAACCGGGAAATGAAGTCGCAGTTAGCCAGTTAGCCTGCTAGCCTCGTTAACAGGAGACCTTTTAGGCCGCGGCGTAACGAAACTGATGTTCCTAGGAGTGAACCCCTTAATACTTTTATGTAACTAGAAATAGAAAATGATAATTTATTAGTCTGTGTGTTTACGAAGTGAGTAATGACCCATTTTCAGCATGTTCAGTGTGTAGCTAGTTAAAGCGGCATAGTTTTAACGAAATGGCAGCACCGGGGGACCCCGCCGCCTCACTAACGGACGACACAAAGATGTTAAGCTAGCCGACTATGGAGCGGTACCCCCTGGGTTATGAAGCGCTGAGATACACTGGGCTTCGTGATAATGACCGCGATGTTCTGTGCGAGCGGGCAATTTGACAAACACCGTAAAGTAAAACGACATCAAGGATTTTAAGTCCTGGGACGGAGGTGGCTTGCCACTCCAGTCTAACTCCGCTGGGAGACCCACGAAGGCGTGTCACACTATGCATTCACTCCGGCAAACTTTTATTAATGACAAAATAAATGTTATGTGCTTTGAAATCCGAGGGTTAAGGGTTTCTGTATTAAGACTTCTTTGTTTCAAATCACCAGGAGTAATGGTGACTTTATTGTCTATATTGTAAGCTAATTCGGAAAATATTAACTATCCTTACCACAGTGGTAGGTTAAAGACGCGTCTGTGTGGGGTTAGTTACAGCAAACGTTTGTTTATCGTAATAACCTATGTATATGTTATATTTTAATGTCTGAATTTGTTGTTCGAGTTCAGTTCGACCGTTTTTCGTCCCCAGAACCGTCTTCCACCGAGAATCAAACTAAAACCGCTTTCAACGGGGAGCTCAATGGCTTGTTCGGGTCGGGCCTCGTAGGCGTTCCGGACCGGGAACCGGCGGCCGAAACCGGCGCTGGGAAAACGGAGAACATGAGCTGTCCGGACCCGCAGATCATGTGAGGACTATGGAACAATGTGCTTAAAGAAGGAGGGCAGGTCATTTATGTGGAATTTAATGGCACTCCTCTTGTACTCGCTATAGTAGTCTCATCCTTTGATAAGCTGCATCGATTGGAATATTTTCAGTGGCACAAGAAAGTGGTATTCTGAAGTCCTGACATTATTATCTAGTTATAATTTCTTAGGAAATGCTGTATGTGTTGGTAGAAATTTTCATAACGTGATATTCACTCACATGGTAATAATTACAACTGATTCGGTTATGATTCTGTGTAATAGAGTATTGAAAAGACTTGGAAATAAATGCTTATCTTCAGCTAGAATTAGCATAGACGATCAGAGAGCACTGGCTTCAGACTCCCCTTATTAACACTTGCTGGACTGTATGATGTGGGCTTCAATGCTTACAATGGCTATCCCTCCTTATGTCCACGAGTGTCTAATCTGGGTTCCTGTGTCCTAGCTGCCTCTCTGGGGATGACAGCTCCACTCGTGTCACCATCTCCTCCAGCGTTGTGGAGATCGTGGCCAGTCACAACTCCAGCATCAACAGCAAAGCTTGTGGCAGTAACAAGGTAGGCAGGAGAGTGCTGTTTTTGGGTGATGCAACCAAAAACTCAAGATGTAAGTAAATCGGTAAAAATAGAACAACTAAATTAAATTCTGTTATGAAGTTCTGGCCTTCCTGATGTGCTAACCATCTGCAGGAGTTACTAACAGCACTAGATTCCCATCTACCTCTAATGCCTTGTGCAGCGATGGAACAGTTTAGGTCCCCAGATTAGCTAGTTTGAAACCTGGAAAGTCAGACTCAGTTCAGGCGGCTTTGCCGCATGGCACCGTGGTCTGACAGTCTGTGTATTCTTTACTGATCTTTGTTGCTCAGACACGGTGCACAGCCGGTCAGCCCAGCCCACCTGGCCTGTCATTCTCTCACAGGTGAAAATCAAGCCAGTGGCAAAGTATGACTGGGAACACAAGTACTACTACGGCAGCCTGATTGCGGTGTCCAACTCATACCTGGCCTATGCAATCAGAGGTGAGATACATAACATACTTTTAGCTGTACTGCTTAAAGGGAACCAATCAGTGTTTTGCTGAGGTGAGTTTCATTCCGGGAGAGATGAATGGATGGATGTCAGACTAAGGAGATTTTTGGGTTGTTTTCTATAGGATATAAGGCCACATAGTTTAGTGTGTCCACATCCAGAGAGTTCAGCCATAGAGAGATTTAGGACAGCTTAAGGAAAGTGCTCGACTTAGTTGCCCTGAGTTACAGGGCACTTTGTTTGATAAACAGCGAGTATATATAAAGAGTCATTACCTTTGAGGCCCGACAGCTGCTGCCCGACTTTTCGGACATACTGACGCCCCCTGTAATCTTACAACCGCTCTGTCAAGCCTGGGGGAAATTTGAAAGTCCATTACCCTGGGTTGTCACTCTCCTGTGTGTCCAGAGGAATATCTGTCGAGGCCGGCTGAGACCCTCTAGTCTCGCTATAGAATGGCTGCAGTCCCATAGAACAGCACTGCAGCCTTAACTGGAAATGATTCATTTCTTATTTTTTTAGGTACTTGCCTGTGTGGTTTTGGAAATAGTGTAAGATGTATATGCGGCACAGGCTTCCTTTCCTGGATGTGTTAAAAGGTGTTAAGAAACTGTGTGTGTGTGTGTGTGTGTGAGAAATGCATGTATTTTTCTGACCAGACCTCTGTACCACCCTGCTGTTTGTATAGATTGTACAACATGATGCATGAATGTGTGTAGCAATCGCATTGTATGATCCCGTTCGCTCCACTGCCGAGAATGGCGGATTGCGCAGTGCAATCATCTCCGTTATTTTAGTAAATATGTCTTTAGCTCTGGTGCTGCTTCTACTAACTTTGAATATTGACTAAAGTCTGGTTATTGGTTGACAGTATCAGCCATGTTTGACACCTCAGACCGATACTGATATGTTAACTGGCGTATCATATGTCTCTGCTTTTCTGCACGTAATAATGTCGCTTCACTGACACCTCTGTTTAATGGCAGAGCCGCGTTTCCAGTCGTGCGCCTGTGATATCAGTAAATGGCAGCCTGCGTTGCTCTCTTCACATGGGATCAGGTGCCAACAACTGCGCGATGATCCGCGTGCTGTCCCAGTGCACGGCAGAGCGCACGCTGCTCAAGGGCTTCACCGGTGCCGTCGCCGACCTGGCCTTCGCTCACCTGGACTCCTCTCAGCTGGCCTGCCTGGACGAGGCAGGAAACATGTTCATCTGGCAGTTGTCCTGCAGTGCCGGCAAGATCCAGTATCCTTGCTTCGCCATTCGGGGTCCCCCTTGTGGCGTTTATGTGGGATTATGTGTATCGGCAGTGGGGCAGCGTAACGTGAATAATTTCATGTGGGCTTATCGTGTCTGCAATGGGTTGACGCTCCATCCTGGGTTGTTCCTTGCCTTGCACCTGGGACCCCCTGTGACCCTGAATAGGATACGCATTGTCATGGATGGGTGGACTTATCGTGTTTTATCCAAAGCACATTGGGGCTCGGAGCTCTTCAGCTGGCTAGCAGTGAGGGCTCCGGGCATCACCTCTTAGCCTCTTTTTTTCTACCAGTGCAGTAGTTCAGTTTCGCCTCCACATGCCCATACATTTGCCCCTGTGAGTTTCCTGAACTTGACCTCAGGGATGAAATTTTGGTGCACATCAGGCGACCCGCAGACACACCACTCAGCTCGAACCGGAGGCTGATCTGGTGCCCCTTCATCCCAGAAGAGAATGAGGAAGGCCCTGAGGAGTCCTGCCAAACGCTGGCCCTGCTCCATGAGGACAGGGTAGGACTGCAGTTCCTGCATCTCCACTGCACTAGGGGGTGTAATTTAGCTACACTAATATACACAATGCAAGTAATTTGTTACAGCGTCAGTAACAGCAGCTTTCTGAGTTTTGTTCTTGCTCTCCCTCAGGCAGAGGTCTGGGATCTGGATATCCTCAGGTCCACACAACACTCCTGGCCGGTGGATGCCAGTGACCTGAAGGAAGGCTTCATCGTTGTCAGGGGCCACAGCGGGGTGTGTTGCGCTGCCCTGCTTGGAGGGATTTCGTTGCTGTGCCTGTTTTTTTCCTATAGTGTGTGTTTCTTTCATTAGCGCAGGGGTGTCAAAGTCAAGGCCCGTGGGCCAGATCCATCCCGCGAATGAATTATCTATGGCCCCCGGGATGATATTTGATT